>SJYC01124112.1:0-67150 GCA_006408675.1 Madoqua kirkii | reverse complement strand
TTCTGAGAGTCCCTTGGACTGCAAGGAGATCCAACCAGTCCATTCTGAAGGAGATGAGCCCTGGGATTTCTTTGGAAGGAATGATGCTAAAGCTGAAACTCCAGTACTTTGGCCACCTCACACGAAGAGTTGACTCATTGGAAAAGACTCTGATGTTGGGAGGGATTGGGGGCAGGAGGAGAAGGGGACGACAGAGGATGAGATGGCTGGATGGCATCACCGACTTGATGGACATGAGTTTGGGTGAACTCTGGGAGTTGGTGATGGACAGGGAGGGCTGTCGTGCTGCGATTCATGGGGTCACAAAGAGTCGGACACAACTGAGTGACTGAACTGAACTGAACTGAATTGTCTATACTTTATTGACAGAAAAAAGAAGTACATATTTAATGTATACGACTTGATGAGTTTGGATTAATTATATACCTGTGAAACCATTGCCAAAATCTATGTCATAAACATATTTATCACTTCAAAAAGTTTCCATCTGCTTTCTTTATTTATTGTGTGTGTGTGCATACATAATAAGAACAGAACATTTTGTTTTAAAAACACAAAACCATCATATGTTCCAGAGTATCTTTAAAATATGACAGTACTTATTGAGGTATCCTTACTGCTTAAGGATATGATGATCTCCTAACATTCTGAATTCTTTGAAAATGCCTCATACTCTGGTTTAATAAACTATAAAATTTTTATCCAATTTTACCCAGGCTATTAAAATTTTAGAAAGGGCAGATTTAAAAAGTTTAGGTGAAGAGTCCACAAACTACAGCTTACATGCCAGGTGCGATCCTTGCCTGTGTTTGTAAATAAAGTTTAAGTGGGTCACAGCCATGCCCACTTATTTATATACTGTATATGGTGACTCTGAGCTACAATGACAGAGTTGAATAGTTGTGACAGAGACCATCTGGCCTGCAAAATCTAAAATATTTATCTAGCCCTTTACATACAGGTTTGCTAACCCCAGATCTATGTTAAAAAGTGGAAAAATCATTTGCTAGAGACCTATTTAAATCATTTTAAAAATTTTAAATCAATCATGATTATTTTTTCAGTATCATGTTGCAGGGTACATTACCTCTCAACTTTTGGTTCTGTACCAATAATATACACTTTAATGCACAAAATCAGTATTACTTCATCTAACTCTACCAAGAGAAGACAGTGATGCTTACATGCTCTATGTTACCTGTAATGAGCTAAATATCTTTCCAAGACTTTATTTTTGTTTATTAAATGATTAAGTCCCATCAGCTTCTCAAAAACCATCACGGTTTCTCTCAGGTCTAGAAAAATATATATACTAACGATTTTTATTTTCAAAATCCCTGTATGACTTCAGCATGGCATTTTATGTGACATTACAGACCAAATTCTTGCCCTGGGTCTGCTGAATTGAATATCTGATTTCTCACTCAGTAATATGTGAGAAAGAAGCAAATGTCAAACTCTGTTGTGATCTCAAACAGAGGTAGTAATGTTAGTCAACATCTCTTCAAGATGCTTATTTTTCCCTAATGAGAATACAAAAGAAGAAGACAGACTAATTTTTCTGCAAGGGACAATATAACGTTAAGGGCAGGTGGACACAGGTGTATATTCATGCTTTAGCATTGTTTTAAAGTTGATTTTCTTAGCACAGTTTCAGGATAGGAGGTTTTTCTGAGGAGTTCAGGACAGCTATGCTTCTCCCCTCAATAGTCTTCAATTCAAAATCAAGGAAAAAACTAAAGACAGCCTTATACTTTACCTCTCAGAAAAGTGAAACTCAGTTCCTGCAGTAGAGAGGACAGAGAGACCAGATCACTGAACCAGGTGTCTGTTATTCCGGTTCTCTGCTGGGTGGTCTTAGACTGGCTCTTGAAACTGGCCTTCCTAACACCAAGTTCCTTTGTCGAGTGATGATTTAAGCTCTGTATCCAAAACTTTATTCCCTTGCTTGTCTCCCCTGACCTGAAACCCTTTCTTGTCTGCTCTGACCTCAGTCCTGTGCTATCTGAACTAATCAACCAGAGTCAGATGACTGAGATTACTGTTGTCAACTTTAATGTACTAAAAATGCTATTGTAGATATTATCATTCATGTACCACCTCAGGTTGTTACTCCAGTGCAAGATGAGCTCACAGACCTTCCCTATCCCAACTCCCCCTTCCAAGCCACGGGCTACTTAATCAGACAGTCATAAACCAGAGACATCCTGACCCCTGAAACTGTGATTAAGAAATGCCACAAGACAATAATCTCAGTTTCTTTGTTCTTCCCCTTTAAAACATTCATAACTCAAAGACCAAGATGGAGTGGATCTGAGATTTGCCTCCCATGCACATCCATACTGGGTGCCCTGTAAATAAATCCTTACTGTGCTGCAAACATCAACCATCTGAGTTTGGCTTTCTGGGCCATGACTAGGAGGCTTTACTTCATTACACTCTCAGCTTTAATGTAAGGTTTAATCTCTCAAGACAGCTCTATGTAGCTACTTCCCTCCAGATGATAATAACTGCTTCCTCTTTCTTCCCTTCAGACCTAGGAACTGTCAGAGGTCCACTATTCTTGTCCCTGAATATTGCACTACCCCTTATAAATATTTCCCTTGCATCCTTCCCACGCCTTTACCAAAAGTATCTTATTAAACCCTCCCTGAATAATGTTAATTTCAATGGGCTATCTTGGAGCTAGACTGATAAATGGGGTTGGATATTGTAATAATAGCACACATCTGCCTAAAGTATGCATTTAAGCATGTATTCCTTAAGAAGCAGGCAGCAATATTTACACTTAGAATGTATCAGATCTTGCTCTTTCCAACAGCTGAACCATTCTGGAGGAAGTTACTTAGGTGATTAGGGAAATAGTTAATTCTCCACAGAACCAAGGAAGCTGCTGTGAATCCCACGATGAGAAAAAGTTGACTAATGCAAGAATCGGAAACAGGAAGAATATTGCAAACTGCCGCCTTGAAAGAGGTGTCGGAGTGGTAATGTTAAGCTCTTTTCTGATAAAAGAAAGAAGGTTTCAGTTCTCTGAAACCCCTCTGATTACCAAGAAGTCAAAGAACAGTCATAATCCTATAATAATATCTAAGAATGCACTGGGCAGAGTATTGCAGGTATGCCTACTTTAAACCTGCACAACTCTGGCTAGGTGAAATCAGGAAAAAAATACCTGACTCTGAACTAAATTAAATTCTAAATTAGAGAATTATGATAGCTTGGGATTGGAAGAACTTTTAGTTTGAGATGTTTAAACTAACATGAATGAAGGATGCCTTCCACAGCACCTCTAAGGAGGGTCTAACAATAATTGGAAAAAACATCAGGGACTATAAATTCAGTGACAGAAAATCACACTTTTCTGAGTGAGCGCTCTCCATTTTCTATCAACTAATCACTAAAAAAAAAAATCTATTAATATATATGTATGTGTGTGCATATATATACATACACACATATACATATATCAGCTTTTGAAGCCACAGAGTTTCCATTTAATGGTATCTTTACTACTTCTATATGACAGTGCTCAAAATTCAGTGCTGTCCATCACCCTTGCATATCAATACATACCACAAACAGACGCACACTCACACACCCCACGTATACACATACATGTTTCCTCTTCTCTGGAAAAAGTGTTACTTCCTTCACCTTTTCCTCATATAGTATTTTTCTATAATATTTTCCCCATCCTGAATTCTATCCTTTAGACATTTTTTGGTTTATCACTGTCTTATTAAAGCAGCTAATCCCAGCACTATTTTTTATTCAGATAGTGTAGCTATTCTGGGAGTGTGTTGAAATGAAAGTGATCTGGATTCTATTATCCTTCATATTATCTATCTGCCCAGGTTCAATCTATCTGTTAACTGTCACTCTTTGAATACAGTCATTCAATTAGAGAGAATATCAAATCTAGGAATGAAGAGCCTATTTTCATTATTTCATTTACATACCCAGAAATGTTTAAACCACCTGAACTCAAAGCAGAAGGGGAGGTAGTGCTCCCAACACATGGAAACTCTTCCTGGACCCATATTGGGATGCCTGATCGTAAAGGTAAAGGAGGGTGTGTGGCAGGAAGAGAGGGTGCTGGCGAGGTAGCACCTGCCTCCACACACATTTTATTTCCCATCCCGACTATCACACAGAGACACCTGGTCTGAACCTCCCCCACTGCCTATACCAGAGACAGCTGGATTTGCTAAGATATCTTCATATTGCTTTTCTTAAAAAAAAAAAAAGTCTTCAAAAATATCTCATATTTCCAACTGATTCCAAAGAGACCAGGGTTTTTACAGATGTAAGCATTATAAAAATGCCACCTAGAAGAGTGTCAAAGACTGTGTGTCTGGTGGTTTGCATGGTACAGGTTTTGAATGTGTAAGAGCAGGAACAAAATCCCAGAGAGGTTTCGAGAAAACCCCTCGAAAGGTCTGCCACTTCGTTGTGATAAAAGCTAATAGAGGAAAGGATGAAGCATGTTACCAGCTAGGATTTCAGCTAGCTTCATGATAATGAAGGAAGCTAAAATGAATAGCATTTTTAAATCTCCAGGGGGAAAAGAAAAGTCCACGTAAGAAGCAGGAAAAATTTTCATAAGGTGAAGTTTCCACCTACAGTTCTCACCTTTATCAGCTGTGCTTTCAGGTGACAGAGAAAAACACTTTTAAGACATAAGTGCTAATTTGTGCATTTACCTATAGTAGAGGAAATTACAAGAAGAATTTGACAGAGGGCTTATTACCCTGAATAGACAATTGTATCATGAACTGATTATCAATCCTTGGTGAAATTCTTGGTTATAAATCTAGAAATATGTGTAATTATTAAATTATACATTACCCTTTTTAAAAAAAAAGAATTTGAAGTATTTTCTGGAAATAATTCATTTGTCTTATAAAAACGATTTTTTTTCTTTTTGCTATTGTTAAACATATAAAGTTCAGAAGAGAGGTGTAGTCAAGGTAAAAATCATTAGATCAAGTAATATAAGTTGGGCAATTGAAAGCTAGACTACAGATTTGACTCTAAGCTTTTTTGGGTGAGGCCAAGTGGTAAGGCAATAGGGTTGTGGCTAGATTCCAGGCTAGCTCATCAGAACCTGAGATTTCCCTCAACACTGTCTCAGGCTTGTGCCCTGATTCCAGCTGCTACCCCTGTTCCAATCACAGGTTTTCTGTTGGTCTTGAAGTCTATATGTAACTATGTAACTATATATGAAAATATGAAACTGAAAAAGTTCTCATCAGTGGTAAGTTTAAAACCACACCATGTACAGAGGAAACATATAGTTTTTATGCTCAGTTTCACACTGAAACTCATACAGCTATCAGAGAGGTAGAGCTGACATAGTTTTCAACAGCATCCTTACAATTTGTGCAGTAGAGATTTGTAAATGGCTATTTTTATAACTTTTCTTGATGCCCAACGAGGCCAAATGCCAAAGAATTCTTGGTAACGACTCAAAGAATCAAAATAATATGATCCAGTCATATAGTGCTCAAATATTCAGACTTGAGTCCTGGAAAAGGATGCAAATTTTATGTATCGAGATTCCTAGTGTTGTCTTTAAAAAATGCACAGTGTGAGAGTTGCGAATTCTGTATTATGTGGGGCAAAATGAGGACTGCAGCCTGGAGACAGCACCTCAGAAAGCTCTGAGAAACTTCTCCAGATAAGTAGGGAGGAAGGTCAGCATATGAAAGATTTTGGTGAATGGGGAATATATGCAATTAAGCACATGTTTTCCCAAAAGGTTTCTACTTTTCTTGTAAGTCTTTGCTAGTCAATAAGGAGTCATTACCATGAGGGATTTTAGTGTTTTTCTAGATATGAGAAGACCTAAGAGTTGGGTTCATAAAATCAGCTCCTGAAAACATCTATCTGAAGACCTCTCTTGCCAGTTTTCTCCCAAGCACAGAGTGCCTCATTTCTGCCCTCCACCCTGAACTCCTTTCAGGGGGGTGTTGAAAATCAGCAGCTGCAGTAGCACATGATTGAATCCTTGTAGAGGTTGATAGCAAATGTCAATGGCAAGTGCCAATTTGTAATTGACACTGGTGGGTATAAAACTAGATTGTATATCCTCCAGCAATTAATATTTGTTTTCATAATTAAAACTTTAGACCAATATGTTCAAGGCATCATAACCTAGGAAGTAGTTCTCTAGATTTCTTATAACAAGTTCATCCTAAGTAGAAGGAAGGTTTCACATTCTCTAGTCTAAAAAGTCCAAATTGGAATGCATGCCTAAATCAAAGTCCCCTCCATTCAAGCACTTTAACAATGTACCCTAAGTGCCCCCAGGCACCCAAGCATTCTTAGGAAACAGTCATGACTCATTTGCATTGGTCTCTGTTTAGATTGAAATTGACCTGTGAATTAAAATAAAAGCTATATTAACATATTCTTGACCATAAAATGCACCTTAACACATTTAAAAGAACAGAAAATATGTGCTCTCAGACCACAGAAAAATTATGCTATAAATCAATAACTGAAAGATAACTGGAAAATTCTAAAAAAACACAGAGATTAAACAGCACACTTTTAAAAAACATATAGGTCAAGGAATAAATCTCAAGGGACATTTAAAAATATTTTGAACTGGATGCAAATGAAAAGATAATTTATCAAAATCTGTGAGATGCATCAAAAGTGCTTAGAGGGAACTTCATGGCTTGAATGTAAGTATTAGAAAGGAAGAATACTTAAAATTCATAACCTAAGCTTCCAATTTAGGAAACTATAAAAAGAGGAGCAAATTCAATCCAAAATAAACAGAAGAAAAGAAAAAAAATTAGAGAAGAAATCAATGAAATTGAAAACAGTACATCGATGGAGATGAGCAAAGAAACCAAAAGCTGATTCTTTGAAAATACCAATACAATTAATAAGCCAGGTAACTAACAAAAATGAGAGATAGAGGACAGATTGCTAATATCAGAAATGAAACAGAGGCAGGACATTCCATGGACATTAAAAAGATAATAAGGGAATATTGTGAGCAACTCTATGCCCGCAAATTTGACAAACTGTATAAGACAGACCAATTCCTTAAAAGAATCTGCTAAAACTTACACAAGAAGAAATAAACAATCTGACTATAACTATATATATTTAAGAAATTAAATCAATAATAGCTTTTCAAAACAGAAAGTGCCACACCCAGATGGGTTCACTGGTAAATTCTACCAAATATTTAAGGAAGAAATTATTTCAATTCCCTACAACATTGAAGAGGATAAAAGCAGAGAGAATCCTGCCTAGCTTACTCTATGAAGCCAGTGTTACTCTAATACCAACACCAGACAAAGACATTACAAGAAAACTACAAACTAATATCTTTCCTAAACATACACGCAAAACTTCGCAACAAAACGTTAGCAAATTGAATCCAAAAAGTGTATAAAAATTATACACCACAACTAAATGGGACTTATCCCAGATATGCAAACCTGGTTTCACACCCAAAAATCAAATAATGTAATCCATCACATTGACAAACTAAAAGATAAAAATCATATGATCATATTAATAGATGAAGAAAAAGCATTTGACAAAATTCAACACCCATTTATAGTAAAAACTCTCATTAAGCCAGGAATACACGATGGAATCCCTAAAGGAGGATACCATCAACATTTTGCATTTATTACGTCAGCAAATTTGGAAGACTCAGCAGTGGCCACAGGAATGGAAAAGGTCAATCCTTATCCCAATTCCAGAGAAGGGTATTACCAAAGAATGTACTAACCATCAAACAGTTGCACTCATTTCCCATGCTAGTAAAGTCATGCTTAAAATCTTTTTTTTTTAATTTTATTTTACAATTTTATTTACAATACTGTATTGGTTTTGCCGTACATTGACATGGATCTGCCACGGGTATATATGAGTTCCCAATCCTGGACCCCCCCTCCCACCTCCCATCCTATATGCTTAAAATCTTGCATGCTAGGCTTCAGCATTATGCAAACCAAGAACTTCTAGATGTCCAAGTTGGGCTTAGAAGGAAGAAGAACTAGAAATCAAATTGCCAACATTTGCTGCATTATAGAGAAAGCAAGTGAATTTCAGAACAACATCTATCTCTGTTTCATTGACTATGCTAAAGCCTTTGACAGTGGGGATCATGAAAAACTGTGAAAAGCTCTTAGAGAGATGGGAATACCAGACTGTCTTATCTGTCTCCTGAGAAACTTGTATGCAGGTCACGAAGCAAGTTAGAACCCTGTATGGAACAACTGACTGGTTAAAGATTGAAAAAGGAGTATGACAGGGCTGTCTGCTGTCACCCTATTTGTTTAACCTATATGCTGAGCACATCATGAGAAATGCCAGGTTGGATGAGTTACAAACTGGAATCAAGATAGGCTGAAGAAACATCAACAACCTCAGACAGGCAGATGATACCACTCTGACAGCAGAAAGCAAGGAACTCAAGACATCTTGATGAGGGTGAAGGAGGAGAGTGAAACAGCCGGCTTAAAACTGAATATTAAAAGAACAGACCATGGCATCCAGTCCCATTACTTCATGGCAAATAGAAAGGGAAAGGTGAAAGTAGTGACAGATTTCCTCTTCCTAGACTCCAGAATCACTGCGGATGGTGACTGCAGCCGTGAAATAAGAAGATGACTGCTTCTTGGCAGAAAAGTTATGACAAACCTAGACAGTGTGTTGAAAAGCAGAGACATTATTCTGTGGACAAAGGTCCATATACTCAAGGCTATGATGTTCTCACTGGTTGTGAGAACAGGAATTTAAAGAATTGATGCCTTTGAACCGTGGTGCTGGAGAAAACTCCTGAAAGTCTCTTGTGCAGCAAGATCAAACCAGCCAATCTTAAGGGAGATTAATCCTGAATATTCACTGGAAAGACTGATGCTGAAGCTGAAGCTCCAATATTTTGGTCATCTGATGCACTCACATGACCCATTGGAATAGTCCTTGATGCTGGAAAAGATTGAGGGCAAGAGAAGAGAGTGCCAGATGGCTGGATGGCATCACCAATGCAATGGACATGAACTTGGGTAAACTCTGGGAGGTGATGAGGGACAGAGATGCCTGGTGTGCTGCAGTCCATGGTATCACAAAGAGCTGGACATGGCTGGGCAACTGAGCAACAAAAACAGAGGAGAACTTTCTCTGCTTGATAATGGTAGTCTATCAAAAACCTACCTGTCATGCTTAATGATAAGAAACTATAACATTTCCCAGTAAGATCAGGTTCAAGGCAAGTACATCCCCTCTTACTACTCTTTTTCAACACTGTACCAGAAATCCTTACTTGCAGTAAAATAGAAAAGAACATAAAACATAACGTGGGAAGGAAAACATAAAACTATCTTTGTTTTCAGATGACATGATTGTCTATATAGAAGATCTGAAAGAACTGACAAATAACTCCTAGAACTATATAGCACAGTTGGAAGACACAAGGTTAATAGAGAAAAGTTAACTGCTTTCATACATATGAACAAAGAAAAAATGGAATTTAACAAATTTAAAACACAATATCATTTACATTATCACCCCAAAAGTAAAACAGTTAGGTACAAATTTATTCATAAAAGGCCCATATGAGGAAAACTACAAAACTGTGATGAATGAAACTAAAGAATAACTAAATAAATGGAAGGATATTTCATATTTATAGATAGGCAGACTCAATATTGTCAAGATGTCAGTTCTCCCCAACTTGACCTCTAGCTCCAATGTAATACCCATAAAAATTTCAGAAATTTGTTTTATAGATATTGACAAACTGATTCTAAAGTTTACATAAAGAGGCAAAAGAACCACGAGAGCCAAAACAACACTTGAGAGAACAAAGTCTGAGCAAAGAACAATGCTACTGGACTTCAAGACTTAAGTACAAAGTATTGGTAATCAAGACTGTGGTACTGGTTAAAGAATAGACATAGAGATGACTGGAACAAAATAAAGAGCCCAGAAACAGTTTCACATAAAAATAGTCAAGTGATATGTGACAAAAGACTAAAGACAATAGAATGAAACAAACACAGTCTCTTCAACAAATGGTATGGAACAACTGGGTATACACATGCAAAAAAAAAGAAAGAGAGAGTCTATATACGAAACTTAAGCCCTTCACAAAAATTCACAGACCTAAATGTAGAGCACAAAACTATAAAATTCCTAGAAGATAATATAGGAGAAAATGTAGATGACCTCGGTGATACCTTTTAAGATACAGCACAAGAGACTTGATCCATGACAGAAGTAATTGATAAGCTTGACTTTATTAAAATTACAAACTACTATTCTACATCAGACAATACCAAGAAAACCAGAAGACAATTGCAGACTGTCTTGCAAACAACACATCTGAGAAAATATTTGCAAACAACATATTTGAGAAGCTGCTCCATGCTGTATATCTTCAGGGCAATGCAAATTAGAACAACAGTGAGTTACCACTCCACACCTTCTAGAATAACCAATATCTGAACACCAAATCTTAACGAGGAGGTGGAGTAACAGGAATGTTCATTCAGTGTTGATGGGAATTCAAAATGGTACAGCCACTTTGGAAGAGAGTTTGGCAGTTCCTTTCATGACTAAACACACTCTTACCATGGGATTCAACAATCCTATTTCTTGGTGCTACCTAAATTGCTGAAAACTTATATCCATGTAAAACCCACACACAGATGTTTACCAAATTGCCAAAACTTGAAATTAGTAGGCGAATGGATAAACCAGCAGTCCAGACAATGGAATACTATTTAGCCCTAAGAAGGAGTGAGCTAGCAAGCCAAGAAAATATGTGAAGGGAACATGAAAGCATTTTGCTAAGTAAAAAAAAAAAAAGAGAGACTACATGCTGTATGATTCCAATTCTATGATTTTTTTGGAAAAGAAAAAATTACAGAGACTATGAAAAGATCAATGTTTACCAGTGATGGAAGGTTGGGGACCTGAATAAGCAGAGCACAGAGGATCTTTTAGGACATCATACTCTGTACGATGCTTTTAATTATGGATGTACTTCATTATACATTTGTCTAAACTCACTGAATATACATCAAAAATGAACTCTTAGGTAAACTACAGACTTGGGATGATTATGATGTGTCAATATAGGTTCATCTTTGATTAAAAGTGTACTTTTCTGAAAGCGATGCTGATAACAAAGGAGGTTATGCATGTGTGGGAGCAAGGAGTATATGGGAAGTCTCTATCTTCCTCACAATTTTTTTCTTCCTTTCAATTCCATTGTAAGTCTAAAATTGCTCTAAAAATAAAATCTGAAACAAAAACCCACATTAATATTTTAACATACCAGGTACTTCAAGAAGTTTCATTATAGTTAATTCAGTTGCAATTTTTGGCCACATAGAGTATTGAGTGGAAAACGTGATTTGATTACTGATAGGACTAGAGGTCAGTACGGCTTCATGGCTCTTTGCAATAAAAAGAAAAGGTACGATATTAACCTGTTATGGTAGATTATATCCTGAAATCCAGAGCATAGGAAAACCTTTAAGTTACACACAGCTGTATAATAACCTTAACAACATAACAGGATCACTGACATAAAGTAACAGCATAAAATGTCACAATATACATATAACAATATCTATGATGTTTGTGGAAATTATAAGGTATTTTTTTTTAATTAGACAGAATATTTAGTAGAATCAACTGTCTATCCAATATCTTATCCTCTTTTTCCTTGATTACAGAAACCCAATTTTGTTCTATGGTGTAAAAGTTAGAAAACATTTTTTATAAACAGACAGATAGTAAATATCTGTGCTTTGCAGATGACATAGTCTGCTGCAATTACTCAACAATTTTAGCATGAAAGCAGTCACAGACAATAAGAAAATGAACATGCATGGCAGCAGCCAAATAAAACTTTATTTACAGAAACAGACAGAGGGCTGGATTCGATCCACAGGTAAACTTCTTGATTTAGGAAGTCTGACCCAATCACAGCTCCTAGAGCTAAATCTTTTTTGATAGAAAGCTATCAAGCTTATCCTATTCTTAGCTATTAGTTGTTTGAGGTGGGCATGTGACCCAGTTCTAGCCACATAGATATGAGGTGGGGGTCGCCTGGAAAGTTTCTCATTCCTAAGAAGGATACATCAGAAGAGATCATCTCTTTGTGCTTTTCACTGTTATCTGTAGACAGGATGCCTTGGACTGCTGCAGCCATAGTGCAATTGGGCTGCACATAAAGCCAGCTCACTGAGGGGACAGATCTAAGAGACCCTCAGAGAAGCGCAGTCCTGACCTACTATGCCCTGAGGAGTCCTGTTTCTTGAATTCTTATTAGTCATATAATAGATAACCCACATTGGTTAAACCATTATGAGAGGTCACAGCCTAAAGCAGCCCAACTGATACAGAAAGAAAGAGAAGGAATATAAGAATAGTTTATTTTCTTCCGTTGAGGTATGCCACAGTTTAATCACTTACCTATTCATCATATAAGTATTAAAATTAAATATATAAAACATGAATCTTGCCTCATAGCCGAGAAATTTTACTTAGACGTTTGCAGATATCCTTCCTTCCCAGATAGCAAAAAGTATTAATTTAAATAAGAATAGGAAAAGTAGAAAAATATAACAAAACCTCTTGAGATAAAATTGGTAGATATAAATCATGACAATGTGCAATATCTCTATTACATTGCAAGACAAATTAATTACATGTCTACGAAATTGAAAGTCAGTTTTGATGAAAGTTTCTCTTTATTTCAGGAGAATGTCACTCTATTCAAAAATAGCCAAGAAGTTTATTATAAAACATGGAATAGTTTTCAACTCTTGGTTTGTTTCCTTTGGGAATTATGCACTGCTGGAATCCACCATGTGAGCCACTGTAGTAAACGGTATTTATCAGCAAAAGTTGTAACAATATACATCATATGCCCCTATGATCAAGAGATGGGATCTGTGGCCTCTCCTCTTGAACCTGAGTGAATTCAGTGGAGTGATACAAGTTGACTTTCAAGAATGGTTCATAAAAGTCTTGTAGGCTGTCCTGCTCCTCTCCAAAAATCTCCCCAAGTCCTCTCATGTCCCACTACAGACTTCCCCTCAGGTAACAGTCAATCACCTCCCTCGATTATAGGCATATAGCTATCCCTCTAGGTCACAGAGTAAGGGAAGGATAAGATAGAATGTTTCTTTTTCATTTCTCCACATCCCTTGTTATAATATAAACACTTTAACCTGCTATGCTCAGGGCTTTCTCTCTTGATTTTCAAAAGCATCTTTGAAAAGTGAAGCAAAAAACATCAGACAGACTGATCTGTTGTTCAGGGGCTAAGTTGTGTCTCTTTGCAACCTCTAGCATGCTAGGCTTCCCTGTCCTTCATATCTCCCAGAGTTTGCTCAACTCAGATCCACTGAGTCAGTGATGCCATCCAACCATCTCATCCTGCTACCCACTTCTCCTCCTGCCCTCAGTCTTTCCCAGTATCAGGGACTTTTCCAATGAGACAGCTCTTCACATCAGGTGGGCAATGTATTGGAGTTTCAGCAACAATCCTTTTAGTGAAAATTCATGGTTGATTTCCTTTAGGATTGACTGATTTGATCTTCTTGCTGTCCAAGGGACTCTCAAGTATCTTCTCCAACACCATACTTCAAAAGCATCAATTCTTAGGTGCTCAGTCTTCGTTATGGTCCAACTCTCACATCCATTCATGACCACTGGAAAAACCATGGCTTTGGCAATACAGACTGTTGTTGGCAAAGTGATGTCTCTGCTTTTTAATATGCTGTCTATTTTCTTCCAAGGAGCAAGGATTTTTTTAATTTCTTTAAACCAGATTTTTAAGTTCTTTTAACCACAGTGATTGCTTCTTCTTATTTCCACTCTCATGAAACAATCCTACTTCTCCCCAGAGGCAAAGAAGGTATCTGACTAGAGGAAATGTCCTGAGAAGAAAAGAGGAAAACACAGATCTTAACATTTAAAAATCTTGTCACCTTTGTCAATGGCCACAAAGAAACCAAGACAAAAGAGTTCAGATGACGCAGTCCAAAACTTTCATATAAAAACAGAAACCAAAAAATAACAAAAAGACAGGGGTTCCTGGAAGATCTATTGGAAAATAAATTATAGTCACCTGCATTTCCATCAGGGGTTAGGAGAATTATCATGTTTGAAAAATAAATTGTCTTGAAAAAAATCCTCTGTTGAGGAGAGAGTGAGTTGTTAGATAACCATAGAGGCCAGGAAAATTGCTTAGTGGAAAAATCTCCAAATTAAATTTTAGTGCTGTAGTTTATCCCTTACTGATTTAATCTAAACCATATGTGGGAAGACCGTGATGCTGGGAAAGATTAAAGGCAGGAGGAAAAGAGGGAAACAGAGGACGAGATGGTTGGATGGCATCACCGACTCAATGGACACGAGTTTCAGCAAGCTCTCTGGCATGCTGCAGTCCATGGGGTCACAAAGAGTCGAACACAACTGAGTAACTGAACAACAAACAATGACAAATATATGGGACTGACAGGCAATAGATGTTTCCAAAAAGTAAAAGATAATTTAGGTTTCCAGGGACATCGTTGTGTGAATTTCTTTAAATGCATTATACCAAAGTCTGGTGGCCACTCTGCAGGCACCACACATGAGAAGGAGGGGATGATGACCAAGGGATTGTAACTTTTAGGAAAATTTTAAGTTGGAGATGCTGCACCCCCGCCTCTACCCACATACAATGCAGCAGTGTTCCACAGCTCCTGGAGAACCAGGAATAGTAGCTGACCCAAAGCCCAAAGCCAAAGAAGCAAAAGCTGAGAATGACTTTTTAAATAAACCAAAATAGAGTATGTACTGGAAGGGAAAGGAGCTTTATAGGTCACCTTGTCTGTCCTCCCACTCAATTTCCTGTCAGGCTCCCTAACAGTTGGCCATCCCGCCTGTTCCTGCACCTGCACCTGCGGAGAGCGCACGCTCCCGACAGCCGATTCCAGTTTTAAACCGTGCAGCCTAACCGAAAAGAAGGAACGTCTCTTTTTACTGATCTAAAGCTCGTCATCCTACGATTCCCACTCTTTTTCGTTCTATTCAAATTAAGCCACAGTCTGGATCAAGATATACCTCAAAGAAAACCAGAAAGTGGCTCACTGTTAGAAAAGCAACGAGTCTGCTTGCTGTGTTGGTCTCCCACCTACTTCCTTAGGAGCTTGTTAACACTATGGGACCAAAGGGCTCCTTGCTTTCCTTCAGGTTTTAAAGGTAAAGGACAACTCTTTACCCAGCACAGTCCTCTGCAAGTGTGCATGGAGCCCAGCTCTTCAGGAAGGGCCCGCATAAATGGTTTCTCCTTATTATTCTCACTGAGTGAACTTTCAAAAGCCTGTGCCAAGCGAAATGTGGGCAATTTTTCTGATAGAATTGCCCAAATGTAGAGGTTTAAAATATATTTTCATTTGTTTTCTGCTTTAACATGGCCCTTTTCCCTAGCATGTGTACCTTGAATTCCCTCTTGCTAAACTATTGTTTATCTTCATAACTGTATTTTTAACTCAGTATGACCCTTAAAGGACCAAAAGTCTTTTTTCATAGGAAACCAGTACTGACCTGTAGATTTAGAAATCATTTTCCTATTGTTGTTGCAGTTGTTTGTACACTAGAATTAACACCGCACACTAAATTGGCTTCACAAAATCAAAATCTAAATTACCTCTTTGTTTCACTGTTTTGTTTCTCTGATAAGCCAGCCTTTCATTTCTTAGGCCTGAGAGGTTAGTGGCCTTTTTTTTTTTTTTACAGAAATATAAGGCATTAAAGCAAAAGGTGAAGAGTAGAACATCAATAGGACCCTATTTTTACTCTTCCCCAGAGCTAAAAATCTTGCCACAGAAAGATTTGAATTGAAACAAACTGCTATAGTGAATTAAATACTGAAGGCAAATGAAGAATCTAAAGAGTTAAAGAAAAGAAACTTGCAAAGGATTACATTAAAGTTAAACAATTCTTAACAAAATAAAAGAATAGGCATACAATAATTCATGAAAGTCATGTGCTTGATTTACTTAATGTCTCTGCAGTGAGTACTTCTCATTAACTTACCAAAGTCAGCATTGCTCCTTAGGGGGAAAAAGGAAATTCTGGCATATCAAGGAATAAATAGAATGCCGCAGTATTATTCACTGAATCATTTTGGGGGCAAATTTAGTGCTGTTTTCATGTCTTTGTATTCCTTCTAAGTCTATGTTTGTCAATGTCAGTTCAACCCTCCCTGAAAACAACAGAGCTACAATTAGAGATGTAAAAAGCAGTTTGTGTGTAATTTAAATGCTGCAAACTGGCAATCTTCTTATGAAAACCACAAACAATTATTTCCATTCTCATGCACCAGTGCATCTGGTTTACCACCATTTTTTAAATCTGGGATTGCATATGAATTGATAGTTAATTTCATTGCTAGGGGAGAAAAAAAAAGAAGCTACATTTTTGACAGGGGTGAGTTATTTGCTTTTTAGTCACAGCACATTGTCATGCTTATGTGGTTAATAATTTAAATTATATAACCAACTAACCAGATAACAATTCTTTGCTCTACTTAGCTCAGTTCGTTTTCCCAGGGTCACTGATATCAGGCGATGATAACCCTTTCTCCACATTGGCCTAAATTTTGCTGTGTTGAGAACAATCAGCTCTCTGCAACACCACAAAGATGAAGAGTCTTGAATAATACTGAAAAGAAAGAATTTTGTTTTTATTTGATCTGACTTTGCCATCTCTGATTAAAAGTAAAAAAAAAAAAAAAAAACATGAATGAAAGTAAACCCACCTTTGAACAATTCCCAAATAAGCCTGTTGCACTGAAGGGCACCTTCATTAAAGAGAGATTTACAGACTTCTTAAAAGACACGTATTTGCATCTGTTTAGCTTATATATGAAGAAATCACATGTGGGGAAAACATTTGAATAAACAAAAACCACAGAGATAATGAAAGCCTTTGGTACAACATTGATATGCAAGAACATCCTTCAGGATCACTCAAGAGGAAGTGAGCTTTAATGCAGAGGCATTAGTAATGGACTTTCTATTTTCTTATTAGAATTAACCTTGATCTGGAAGAAAAAACTTTTCTTCACTGTTGAATACGTATTTCTCTCCAACTAATATATTCTACTAAAACCTAAAAAAAAAAGTGGCACTTATACTGAATTTATTATGCTTGAAATGGGTACTGCCAGAAACAAAATAACTGAGAAAACTATTTATTTTTGAAGGAAACAAGTTGTTTCCAAGGATCATAATGGTATTATAGGGAATGCTAGAATTTCCTTCCCAGCAGGTATTTTCAAAAAAAGATAGCTTCTCCCCACCAGAAAAGTTTAGTCAAATTTGCCAATGGCAGCAAAATGAATAGATTATTCCTTGAAATTCACTCCAAGCCTATTCTTTTATACTCCTAGTTTTCATTTGCTAGTTCTTAAAATCAGAGCAGTGAGTGGAAAATGTGATTTATTAGCAAGCTATAAGCACAGCCTGATTCAGCTTCACATATATTTTAATACTTTAAGTTTGAATTCTATAATTTGAACTCAATGCCATATTATATCCTTGTGCTATCTGTCTTTCTTACTAGCATAGTAGAATATAGTGTGTGAGGAAATAAACTTACACGTTTGTCTGATGCAATACAGTCACTCCTTCAAAGGCATGACACCTTTTAGCTATTTGAACAGTAAAAAAATAAATAAATAAAATAAAATAAAACAATTAAAGGTTAATTTAAAACTAGAGCAAAGTGCTATTATTTCTAGACTTGGTACCTAAAGCAGAAGTGCCCTGACCTTTAACATTTTTAGGCAACATGAGTATTTATTGAATTATGCTATTAGTACAACATAAAGTCCAGTCCTTGCACTCAAATAACTTAGAGCCTTAAAGCTGAGACTCTCTACCCTACCTCCTCTCTGGGTATTTCACAATCCAAGCCCCAGTGCCCCCTCTACCCTCTAGATATGTATTTAAAGTAGAACTTAAGAGATTCATTCAAAAGAAATGAAAATGCAAATTACATAATGAAGCTAGAATAATGGAATACAGAAGTAACCCAGGTATCCATGGCTGTTAGGGCCCACCACGGATCATTTTTAGGATTTTTGTGCACTAGGATCTCCAATTGCTACCAGGCTAATATTAGGATACAAATACCCAACTCTTGCTACTTCTTCAAGACCTGCCCAGTCCTGGGCATATCTGTTTAAAGGACTTAAAAATTCTAATTTGACTCAGTATTTGCACCTGAAATTCACTCCTATAATCTTCACAATTATCAACATCCCTAAACAGAAGTGACTCTCTTTTAATCTCTTAAAGATATTTTGTGCTTAGTCACTCAGTCGTGTCCAACTCTTTGCAACCCCATGGACTGTAGTCTGCCAGGCTCCTCTGTCCATGGGGATTCTCCAGGCAAGAATATTGGCATAGTTGTCATGCCCTCTTCCAGAGGATCTTCCCAGCCCAGGAACTGAACCCAGGTCTCCTGCAATGCAGGTGGACTCTTTACCATCTAAGCCACCAGGGAAGCCCAAAAGATATTTTAAATATCTAAAATTGACCTATAACTTAAGTCTGGGAAAGAACTGGCTAGAGGCTAAATAGAGAACTTAGATGTGTATAAGAGACAGGGACTGTAGTCTGCCAGGCTCCTCTGTCCATGGGGATTCTCCAGGCAAGAATATTGGCATAGTTGTCATGCCCTCTTCCAGAGGATCTTCCCAGCCCAGGAACTGAACCCAGGTCTCCTGCAATGCAGGTGGACTCTTTACCATCTAAGCCACCAGGGAAGCCCAAAAGATATTTTAAATATCTAAAATTGACCTATAACTTAAGTCTGGGAAAGAACTGGCTAGAGGCTAAAGAATTGATGTTTAACGGTATAAAACAATTTAATTAATCCTTTTTAGTGTCCAAGATATGCTTGTATATAGTCTAAGGACATATCATTTTATGATTGTTATATTGTTATTTGTTTACCTGTCTTATTCTTAAAGTTTATATTTCTTTGATACTATGATTTATGTCTTGCTTATTTTTTTTTACACCTTTAAGAATCTTACACAGTGATTTACTCATAATAGTGGTTCAATAAATTCTCATTGACTTTAATTATTCACCACTACAGAGATCTTGTAGGGCTATGGAGAAAAAAGGTTCAGCTTGTCAGACTGCCTTGTAAACATAAACTCTATTTCTATAGATGACAATATTAAGTGATTTCTCGATTGACATTGAGATCCGACATTGACATTCAACCCGCATTGGCGTCCAGCTTTGTCACTAAATACTATCACATGTGTTTCTGTTCCTTCAAATAAAAGCCCTACTTATATCTTGTTGCTTTTTAAACTCAGGAACAGTTCAGGGTTTATCTTGCTGGGATACATTTTTCACCTATTTCACAGATAAAATCGATTGGTTTCAGGAGGAGTTCAGTAGCTCAGCAGGAGCAGTGTGAAAGCCCGTGGTAGGAGACGCAGCGTTTTCGTTTTCTGCTTTCCACATGCTTTTTCCTGCCAAAGGTTTTAGTTGGGTTCTGTAATAACACTCAGTACTTCTTTGGAGAAAATGATAGCCTTCCTTAAGGGTGGCAAGATGTGGTTTCTTTACCACAGAAAAGAATGTTAACCGTCATGAAAGAGAAAAGTTGCCAACATAATTTACAAATTCAGATTTGATATTTCAACAACATAGGTCCGGAAAACAAAATCATTAGCCCAAAAACAAGCTCCAAATAAGACAAATCATAAGTCAGTGAAGCCTGAGTTAATTAGAAAGTTGGCAGTGAATGCTGAATGACACTGTCAAAGCGGAAATTGTCAGTACTGAGCTGAAATTCCATGCTTGCCTTCTTTTCTGACAAAACATAATCACCTTCTACCTCCTCTAAGTTACAAACCAAGGAGGAGCCACAGAAAGTCCTGGAAGACAGGGAACTCAATGAGAAATAACTTTGTTGACAAAATCTCATCAACAGCTGTCCACCTCCATGACACTAAGATTGAAGGAACATCACTCATCTGGCTAAATCCTGACACACACTTTCTTTTTCATTCATTTTCAAAACATCCTCAGTAACAATAATCACATTCCATTTTTTTAATGTATCAATAACCAATAGAAAAGTCACTCTGACCTCAGAATGATTCTTTAATTTGCAGTCACGAAATTGTTTTTCAGTAACACTCACTCATTTGTTCCTCCAGGGTTAGGAGATCGGTCATCCCTAACCTCAGAAAGGGCGCATTTCTGAGAGCTGGATTCCAGACTAGCCTCTCTGCTTCTATTTCACAGCAGCCCACAAAGATGGACTCCAAGTCAAATCGAGGCTTCACTTTTTTTAAAAAACAACACAACACAATAGCAATTAACCTTAAACATCTTTCACCAGTGTTTTGTGGATTTTCAAAGAAGAGATAGGAAAAGGTTTTTTGGGGTTTTTTTTTAATATAGTTTATCTTTCATAATTAGGAGTTATACATGAAGCTGATTTTTTAGATGACCTGCCTGGACTGTTCAAGAAGAGATGAAAAGAATACGCAGAAGAACTGTAATAAAGACCTTAATGAACCAGATTACTATGATGGTGTGGTCAGTCATCCAGAGCCAGATATTCTGGAGTGTGAAGTCAAGTGAGCATTAGGAAGCACTGCTGTTAATAAAACTGGTGGATGTGATGGAATTCCAGCAGAGCTATTTAAAACTCTAATGGATGATGCCATCAAGGTTTTTCACTCAGTATATTAGCAAATCTGGAAGACCCAGCAGTGGCCACAAGACTGGAAAGGTCATTCCTCATCCCAATTCCCAAGAAGAGTAGTGAAAGTGAAAGTGAAAGTCGCTCAGTTGTGTCCAACTCTTTGCAACCCCATGGACTATATGGTCCATGGAATTCTCCAGGCCAGAATACTGGACTGGGCAGCCTTTTCTTTCTCCCGGGGATCTTCTCAACCCAAGGATCGAACTCAGGTCTCCTGCATTTCAGGCAGATTCTTGACCAACTGAGCTATGAGGGAAGCCCAAAGAATGTACTAACCATCAGATGACTGCACTCATCTCCCATGCTAGTAAGGTCATGCTTAAAATCTTGCATGCTAGGCTTCAGCATTAGGCAAACCAAGAATTTCCAAACTGGATTTAGAAAAGGCAGAGAAATCAGAGATCAAATTGCCAACATTTTTCCAGAAAAACACCTACCTACATTTCATCAACTACGTTAAAGCCTTTGACTCTGTGGATCATGACAGATGGTGGAAAGCTCTTAGAGAGATGGGAAAATCAGGCCATCTTACCTGTCTCCTGAGAAACCTGTATGTCAAGAAGCAACAGGTAGAACTCTGTATGGAACAACTGATTGGTTCAAGATCGAGAAAGGAGTACAACAGGGCTGTCTGCTGTCACCCTGTTTGTTTAACCTATACACTGAGCACATCATGAGAAATGCCAGGTTGGATGAGTTACAAGCTGGAATAAAGATAGACTGAAGTAACATCAACAAGCTCAGACAAAAGAATGATACCACTCTAATGGCAGAAAGCAAGAAGGAACTCAAGACCTCTTGATGAGGGTGAAGGAGGAGAGTGAAAGAACCAGCTTAAAACTGAATATTACAAAAAAAAAAAAAAACAGATCATGACATCCAGTCCCATTACTTCATGGCAAATAGTAGGGAAAAGGTGGAAGTAGTAACAGATTTCCTCTTTGGGGGCTCTAAAATCACTGCTGATGGTGACTGCAACCATGAAACCAGAAGACAATTGCTTCTTGGTAGGAAAGCTATGATGAACCTAGACAGTGTGTTGAAAAGCAGAGACATTACTTTGTGGACAAAGGTCCATATAGTCAAGATTATGGTCTTTCCAATGATCATGTATGGTTGTGAGAGCTGGACTGTAAAGAAGGCAGAGTGCCAAAGAATTGATGACTTTGAACCATGGTGCTGGAGAAGACTCCTAAAAGTCCCATGGACAGTAAAGAGATAAAATCAGTCAACCTCAAGGGAGATCAATCCTGAATACTCGTTGGAAGGACTGATGCTGAAGCTGAAGCTCCAGTATTTTGTTTATCTGATATGAACAGCCAACTCATTGGACAAGTCCCTGTTGCTGGGAAAGATAGAGGGCAAAAGGAGAAGAGGGTGTCAGAGGATGAGAAGTCTGGATGGCATCACCGATGCAATGGACATCAACTTGGGCAAACTCTGGGAGATGGTGAGGGACAGGGAGGCCTGGCATGCTGCGGTCCATGGGGTCTCAAAGAGTCAGATACAACTGGGCAACTGAACAACAACAACAAATATGAGCTAATTCAGAGTCTTCTCCATATGAGTTGAGGACTGTGGACAAAGATTTGGAGAGTCCACCGTGGATAGCGTGTGTGTTGTAAAGATACTGATGATCAGGTGCTCTGAAAGTAACCAAAAGTACAAAATGCACATGGTCCATTGAGGACAAAAGCAGACCTCATCACCCCCCATAACCACCATTTCCACAAAAGACATAAAGGGGCCAGAACTGCCCCACCAAAAGCCTTGGCTTGACATACCCTCAATTTGAGTCCCTAGGTGAAAATAGGTTGTCGTCATTAAACAAACTGGGTTTCTCCTCCCCCATAATGCTTACCCAAATTTATTCCTTCTTTCTTAACAGCTCTAAATTATTTAAGTGGGTTGAAAATGAAAACATGAGTTTTTAAAAAGCACTACTTTACAAAGTTTTCTTGATATGTATCCATAAGTCACAGAAATAGGACATATATAGAGGGCAGAATTAGAATGAGAAAGGAAATCCGTGTAGGAATGTACTGGGGGTATTCACTGGGCTTGTTGGCTTGTTGATCTTATTGACATTTCTTAGGCACATCCTGATAAAACACACTGTTCCATTACTAGCTAGACATGACCAAAATAGGGAGGAGAGGAAACATGTCCTGCTGCATTCTCTTAAAATTAGCAGTGGCCTTCCTAATTAAAACCTACCCTGTGAGAGAACAACGTGAAGATACCCACCTTTGAAAGACTGGCATGGATCCCCACTAATTTAAAAGTTGTCACTTACAAACCCAAAGAAATTGGCTTATTAAGGCGAACACTAATGGAAGATTCTGTTGCACAGAGATGACAGGACAGAGGACTGAAAGGAGGAAGGGATGAATGTGTATATCTTGCATTGCCTTTCATTATCTGAGAAGAAGCCTCTGACAGCAAGAGCCCCATCAGGAGGGCGAAAACAAAATGAGTGTGGCAGGGACCACATTCTCCTGGCTTATTAATATGTATTATATATAGCTCCAAGTCACTGAGTCCCACAGATAGGTGGGTTATTCTGTTTAAGTATATTAATTTTAAACAAGTGTATGAAGAGAGGTTCAAGGACACACAGTTTGATATAGTTTATCTTGTTTTTTAGATGATTGCTTGGGAAGCCCTTTTAGTCTGCCATAAGGCAAGTGAGTAAGTATTCTTTAATCAACTGAAAAATTCAGTGAATGCATTAAATTGTCTTCTCAGCAGTCATCCAAATATACTTCAGCAAATACACACACACATACAAGAACACATATATTCTTTCTCATTTTAGCATGCATTTTACCTTACATTTTGTTACACTACCCATGACTAACTAACCTCAGAAAACCTATGGATGCTAAGGTATAATGTTCTATGTTCCCTTTTACTTTAATATAAGTGGCAGATAGGGGATTCCCAGGTGGCTCAGAGGTAAAGTATCCACCTGCAGAGCAGGAAATGCAGGAGACAGAAGACGCAGGTTGGATCCATGGGTTGGGAAGATCCCCTGGAGGAGGGCATGGCAGCCGATTCCAGTATTCTTGCTTGGAGAATCCCTCGGTCCATGGGATTCTCCCGCCAGGCTACAGTCCATAGGGTCGCACACGGAGTCGGCCACAACCACGCAGGAAGCGACTTAGCACGCATGCACACAAGCAACAGATAAACCAGTCTTCCCAATCCTCCCACCAAGAAATGCCACTATAGTAAACAGAAAGAACTGTCCTTCCCAATCTAACTCAGCTCAGCTTCCTTTTGATCTGCTCTGTGTCTATCTGTCGCATTCAAGCCAACACCATATAGAGTTCATACCTCATTTCTGTTCAAATTCGTATTTTTAGGTCCTGGAAAGCCACAACTACAGTGACAAACAGCCTTGGCTTTGAACACAAAGGACTTGAATCCATATGCTGACTATGCCACTTCCTGTGTGATTTGGGGTCATACAATTAAGTTTTCTGGACCTCAATTTCCTCATCTTTATCAGATTATTGAGTATCTTCTTCTTAAGGTTTTAATAAAGCCCTTAGCACAGTACCTTCAACATGGCAAATCTCAGTAAATATTAGTCTTTACTCTCATTATCCCCTACCAGACAAGCCACACAGCTTTACTCTGCTTTCCTCCCTTCTGCTTACCTGCAGCACAATATCCTGTCCTCACCCTAGAACTGTGGATTATTTAGAAACCACTTCTTCCCATTCTTCAAACAGTGCATCCCACTCATTTGCCTGATTTATTCTTCTCCTTGTCTTTATACTAACAAAGTGGTTGATTGAATTCCTCAAGGATGCAGTTGTCTAGTGAGCCATATATATAGTAAATTCTATTCATAGCCTGGCCTACCCAATATGAGAGATTTAATAGAGAGGATGAGAAAAGGTAATCGAAAAAAAGGAGAAAAGTCAGCAAAATGATATGTAAAAAGAAGCTGAAGTGCTTACAAAGGTTTTATCAAATCTCGGTTCAAATATAACTTATCCAATAGCATCTCTTAAAATGAGATGTTTAAAAAGTTCCATGAACACAGTTTATAGAAAATTCTCGACATGGAACCAACCTTAGAGACAATCTGCTATATCCCAACCACTTTACAAATGAAGAAATTGAAGCATGAATAGTTTAAATGACTTTTGTTAGGGCATGTAATAATTAACTAATGAACCCAAGACTTAAACCCTAGTTGCCTTATCCCTAGAACAGACCTTTTTACCCCTAAATCATTTTGTCACCCAGGTTATTAACCTAAGAAACTGTTCATTCACTTACTTTTAAGAAGTCATCTTTAATTTAATGCATTTGTCTATCTTCTCAATCTTTTCCTGGGGTAGGATTGTCTACTGAATTTCACTAGAAACAGATTTCAATGCTCCGGACAATTTCTGAAGCATCTTAGATCTATATCACCCAAAGCCAGCTCCTCTTTGGTTAAACAGCTAACATGATATTAATTGAAGGAGAACAACAGTTACACAACTCAAACCTATCTTCTGGGACTTCCCTGGCAGTCCAGTGCTTAAGAATCTTAAGAATGCAGTTCCGTTGCAGAGGGCATGGGTTCAATCCCTGGTTGGAAAACTAAGATCCCACATACTGCTCAGCACAGTAGAAAATAAATTTTTTTAAAAAAGTAATTATCTTCCCAGAAACTTTCACCATCTTTTAAATAACTTTTTAGGGAAATTACATTTAAGCATTGTCTTAAATATGACCTCTTCTCATCTAATCATCAAAAATAGTAGACACTAAATATACACTTCTTTGAAAGAAGGAAAATTTGGACACTATTATCCACACTTTCATCAAAATAGGAGATAAGCTTCCTAGCACATAGATAATGTATCCAGAAGTACTAGCTGGTGCATAACAAGTCTGGATCTATCTCAACCCAGATTTCTCTGAAACCACTTCATTCACTTTTCCCTCTGCTTGACACCATTGTGTCCACTGCTCTGGGTTAAAGGCATCATCTTCAAAAGGTGTCCTTTACTAATGGACACTCAGAGTAGAATCTTATCAATCACTGTACAAAGTGAATACATTAGGGAACATTAGTTGATTGAAGTACCTAGTAGAAAAGAACCATTTGAGGGAAAGAGGGCTTCAGCTGGTGAGTTTTGATTGAAGTAAGGGAGTCCAAACACAGTGAAGCTGGAGTGGACCCGGCTGCATGGTGCAGGAGGAGGCTCTAGCCAATCAAGGCTGTGCATTGAGGATAGGTGGCGAAGCGAAGGATCACTCCACAATCCTCTGTAGGCCAGCTCTGACATCCAACCATCATTTTAAATGTGAAGTGCTACTTGGATCTGATTTTTGAGGGTTTTGGTTTTAGGATTTCACTGCTATTTTCCCTCTGAAAGGTCATTAGAGAGTATGTTAGATGGAGATAACCTGTCTCTTGCTCAGTGTGCTGCTTCTATAAGTGTGCCTTCCTGAAAATAAACTACATCTGGCAACCACTCATGTGAATTACCTAAATAAAAGACTCACACTGTTAATGGAGCACTTTTGTACTAGAAAAAGAAACCATTAGATTTGATGTTAAAAGAAACTGCTACTGTCACTTACTTGATTGATTGCATCTTTTATTAGGTCTTCACTGAATTATTTTATGGTATTTCTCTTTAATCTGTTCCCCTTTGTTAGGATATTAAGAATGTGTATTTTGAAAGTAGTGGGGAAAAATGTTGAGAAGTATAAAATTCAAGATCATAAAAGCCTTTTTCATGGGTGGTATTATGAACGGAGCTATCATGTGGAGTCTGGAATGTAGGTGTAAATTTCAGGGAGTGAGGATTATGTTGTAAAGAGAAAGGGAAGTATAAATTGGAGCTGTAGGTTGGTGAAAGAAAGGGAATGCAAGGCAATCGAAAAGGAAGCATGGGGCACCTATTACAACTCTTACCAAGGGGCTTCCTTCAGTCCCGGCCTTCCAAGTAATGCTTTCTGAAGTAATATTTTCAAGGATCAGATGTAAACTCTGCTTAGCAGGTGTGCTCTGTTTGAGCAACCTCCCTATTTTGTCACCTGGCAGAGCCTGTGATTAACCTGGCTCACACCAGAAAAAAATATCCTAGGTTTAAATTATATGTACCTCCATCAATGGGGACCCTGTGGCAGTGGGTGTAACTGGAGCATCCGTATGCCCAGAGGACAAGGAAGTTGGCATCTGATGAAACAGACCCAAGAAATACACACAGCAAAGGAGTGCGTGCTAAAGAGCTGATACAGACTGCTGACTGGCTAAGTGTGTTCATGGAACTGGGAGCCCACAGGTCTCCAGAAGACAGTTAATAATCATCGTGACAGGCTGTCAAGCTTTCATTTTTCCCTTTTCTGTTTTGCATATTGACCCTGAGCTGGGTGGCATGTTCATTTTCTATGCCTTGCCACATAGCATCAGGGCTGGGCCATCCCTGCCTGGTGTCTGCCACTTACTAACGAGCTACCACTTTTGACGGTTATGGCAGAACCTCATGCTTGTGTTTATAAATGCCGTGCACAGAGACTCGCTGGTAGGCAAGGCTGCCAAGGGTGCCACACTGATAATGTGCAGAGGATTTCAGGAGAGCTGAGAGAATCTCATTAGCAAAGTCTCCCCTGTTCTTTCTGTTCAACTGCCAGAAAGCCAATGAGCCCAGCAGCTAGGAACACAGGCAAGGGAGGGGACATTTTCTGCCCAGACTTAGAGTGCTGGCCTGACCTCCCCACTGGCCACCCCCAATTCAATAACCAAGACATTTCTTGAATTTAGAAAATTCCTCATTGGCTCAGGTTGAATTCCCCAAAAGCAAAGCCCAAAATAAATCACTTGTGAAAGTGATTTATTAGGAAGTGATTTCAAAAGAAACAGGTAGAGGGATTGAGGAAGTGGGACCACAAGGAGAGGAGACTGTGGTAGACAGAATGATGCTTACCCTGAAAGATACTCACCTCCTAATAATAGAACTTATGAATATGTTGCCTTCTTTGGTAACAAGGGAAGTAAAATTACAGATGAAATTAAGATTACAAAACTTTTGGTCACAAAATAGGGAGATTATCCTAGAGTATACACAGATAGGCTCAATCTAATCACAGGAGGACTTAAATGAGTAAAAAGGTAGGTTTGGAAGATTGCGGAATGAGAGGGGCCTGATGCGCCCTGTGCTGACTCTTAGATATTGGGGGTTCGTGAAAGAACAGAGCGAGGCCTCTAGGAGCGAAGGGTGGGGCCCAGCTGAGAGCCAGCCAGGAAACAAGACCACAGCCACATGGAACTGAATTTCTGCCCAGAAAAGGATCCTCCCATTCACTCTACAAACACGAACACAATGCCGCCAACCCCTTTCAGCCTACCGAGACCAAGATGGGACTCCTGCAGACCATTAAATTATCAGTTTTGATGTTTTAAGTCATGAAAATTGTGATGATTTGTTACAAAAGCAATAGGAAATTAACATAGAAGCCAAATGAAGATATCAAGCAAGGGACCAGAGCTGGTAACCCGCTCAGTTCCCTCAGGAAATCTGGTGACAGTGGAAATCACACCTCAGAGTTTTCATATCAGGGACCAAAGAGCTGGGTATTACAACCAGGACATCCATCAAGCATTGCTTAGGTTAGGAGTATGCAGTGGTGGCAGTAAACCTGGTTTTTCAAGAACGTCCTAGTCTTCAAACAGGAAAGTTTGAAGACTCTCTTACAGTCTAAGGACACCCTTCCACCAAAGAGGTGCAGGTGCTGGCTGTAAGGAAAGAGCAATGAGAATCAACATGGAGGAAGATAATGAAGAGATTAAGCAGATGTGGGAAGAGCGCTAACACTGACTGCTGCAACCATCCATCATAATAAACACACATTTTCCGGAAATCTTTCATGTAAATAAAACCACTGAGTAGCTCAGGAAACACAAGTTTTGAAAGCAACAGAGCATAGCCAAGTTCCCAACTTCTATTGGTGGCCTTTGGTGAATTGCCTCCTCTCTGTATGTCTTAGTTGCTTTGGATAGAAAATAGGAATTGTCAATGGGCAGCTCTTTTGTCAAGTTTCCAAGAAATTTCAGTAAGTGAATAAGTGAAAATCACCTTACACAGTGCCTGGAAAACAGCTAAAGTTGGATTTCTTCCTCTTTTGTCCCTTGCCCTTGGACTTTGCGACATAATACACTTTATCTAACATGGGAAGGAAAGATCAACACGGAGTTCTAACCTATAATCCTGCATGTGTTCCTTTTCCTTTGGTTTATCAACCTGCCAGTTTCCTCCCAACTTTACAAAACTCCTCTCTCTTCTTCAAAACCTGCTCTAGACACTGAGATTCCTTTATTTTATATAACTAAACTTATTGAAACAGTATTCTATACTCCAGTCTCTATCATCTCATCCTCCATTTACTTTTCAATCCCACCCTCTAATGTGTTTGTCCTTGAAAAGTATCACACTGTTTGCCAAACCTACTGTTTCTTAAGCTCACAGTGCTGGTTGACACTGTTGGCCATTCATTCTGAAATGTATTTCCCTTCTCCACTTCTAACTTGCTCATGTTTTACCCCAGCACTCCTACAATTCCTCATTGTTTCTCTGTGAAATGTTAGATATCCCTCATCTGCAGTCCTCTTTTCATTCCCACCTTAGACTCTTAAGTTAATAATAGCAATAATAGTAGCCAATATCAATTGGCATTTACAGTGTGCCAGGCACTCGACTAAGGACTTCACATGATGCTTAAGATGGTTACAAAGATTATTCCCATTTTACAGAGAAAGCAACCAAGGTTTGGAAGGGTGAGGTAACATGCCCATAATTACGTAGCCCCAAAATGGCAGATCTGGGATTTGAATCCAGGAAGTCTGATTCATTACCACTGTTTCATTTAGCTTGTCTTCCTGGTTTCCCCCATCCATATGTAAAGTTTCACCCACCAAAAACTTGCCAATGACCAATAATCTCTATCTCTGGTCTAATATTCTCTGCTGAGCTATAGGCTTATGAAGTGCTCATTATCTCCCAGATAGATTCTCTTACATGTACCACAGGCATTTCACATCATGTTCCCCAGCCCCAATATCACCCACATCCAACAACCTGCCCTTTCACTTTCTGTCACAGTGAACATGAAAGTTGTTCAGTCGAGTCCGACTCTTTGCGACCCCGACTCTTTGTGACCCCATGGACTACACAACCCATGGAATTCTCCAGGCCAGAATACTGGAGTGGGTAGCCTTTCCCTTCTCCAGGATATCTTCCCGACCCAGGGATCGAACCCAGGTTTACCCACATTGCCGGCAGATTCTTTACCAGCTGAGCCACGAGGAAAGCCCAAGAATACTGGAGTGGGTAGCCTATCCCTTCTCCAGCAGATCTTCCCCACCCAGGAATGGAACCAGGGTCTCCTGCATTACAGGCGAATACTTTACCAACTGAACTATCAGGAAAGCCACTTGTCACAGTCAATGTCTGTCACAGTAAATGGTATCAATTCAGTTGCTGAATGACATTCTAGTCTGCTTTCTCTTCTACATCTGGTCAGTTACCAAGTCCTACTAATTCAAACACTACAACAGCTTGGAGCTCTCATCCATCCCCAACTACCACAGCCTTGCTTCAAGGCACCCACATTTCTGTGTAAACTACTATAGCTGATTCTTAACCCATCTCTTTGCCTTTAGTCTCACAACCTGCAAGCCGACCTTATAGCCCAGGTCAGTTTTCCAATCCATAAATCTGATTATATTATGTTGCAGTATTTTCCGTTACACAGTAAAGTACAAAGTCCAGACGTGGCTGAGAAGACTGGCTGCCACCTGAACCTCCGTTGTTTTTTCTAGTCTCCTCTCTCATGCAGTTCCCCACTGACCATACCAGATACTGCAGTTTCCCGAGAATGTGTCTTCCCATTCCTCTGTGCCCACTGCACTGCCCTCTCCTCTACCTGGGGTTCTGTCCCTCCCTGACTACCTGGCCTGTACCTTGTTGCTGTTTTCAGTTGCTCAGTCCCGTGCGACTCTTTGTGACTGCATGGACTGCAGCATGCGAGGCTTCCCTGTCCTTCACCATTTCCTGGAGTTTGCTCAATGACAGCCTGTTCCTACCCATCCTTAAACACTCATTCAAGCATCACCATGCCAGGAAGATCTCTCTGCACTCACAGATCAAATGAAATGCAATGTCCTTGTGCCTCCTCTCTGATTCTTTCCATTTGCCTTTTTTCAGAGTGATGATCACACTGGGTTATATAATCATTCACATTTTAATCCATCTCTCCAACTAGACACTAAGCTCCTGAAGAGTGGGGTTTGTATCTCATTTAGTGCAGTAAGCCTAGTGCACACTGCCCACAGTAGAACGCACTAAGTATCTGCTCAATGAAAAAAAAAAAAAACACAAACAAATTGATAAAATAACACACAATGACTGCATACTCAGACCTCTGGGATTCCCACAAATCTCTAACAAATGCTCTTTTGGGTCCTTATTATCCATAACATATTGGTGCAGATGTAGCTCTTGACACCATATGGCAGTCACAGTCCCAAGCATCCATGAGGGAACATACCTGAAAATGTTTTAGGTGAGACACTGTCGCAAAGAGAGGGGTCAGAGCCACATGTGAGGGATGCTGTCCATGGCTCTGGTTACAATAGCGGGAGCTACTTGAGATGTTAGTTGAAGCAGTCAAACAACATTTTGCACCTCGAGGTTAAATCCAAGAGTGTACTGATAGGAAGGGAAGAGATCAAGATTTCCCATGGCAGAGGAATCCAGTCTTCTTAGGAAACTGGAACAAGGTTACAATTCCCACCCCCCACCCCAGAAGCAAAAAATACATAGGACATAAAAGAGGGATTCAAACATTCTTCCTCTTTATACATTCAGGTCTAATTAGAGAAAAGTCATAAAACAAGAAAAAAATAGAAAAGGAGGGGATAGGAGTTTTTCACTCTTCTGTTTGCTAACTGTATAGTGGCAAAAATTACTGTTAGTGACAGTGTTATTATATAGAATTATAAAGAAGAAGGAACCCTGATAAGTCTATTTAAAGAGCAAATGCATGGATACATTGTGTAGACTCCTGCCTGTGGTAAGGAAATATACAGAGTCTATTGGAAATAGACCAGAAGGAGACCTGCTTCCAGGACTCACACTGCCCTTATTATTACTAGTATCCTCAGCTAGTCTTTCATGGGATTCCTTTTAAAGTGGACAGAAGAAGAGGTGAAGCAGATGATCCTTAACTTCCCTTAAAGCTCTAGTTTTCCCAGATTCTCTCCCTTTATTCTCTCTAGCAGCTGGATTGATCACAGGGCACGGGACACTCTGGAACCCAGCCAGAGGAAGGCAAAGAAATACCTGGCAGACCTAAGCAACTGTGACACGTAAGACTTGAGAATCGATGGACGCGACTTCAGTGACAAGCTGTTGCCCCCCTGGTTGCCCCCTAACCATGGCTCTGCAATTCACAGTAACAAGCCATTCTGCAATGGAAGGAAGGAGGAATAATCTCACCTTACCTACTTCCCACTTCCTCTCATTCTGAAGTCTTGAACTCGAGAGGAGACCACACAGACCAAGAGAAATGTGCTATGTGGGCTGGTGAGTAGCCAGCCAGCTCATCTTTCAAACACGCCCACCAAGTAAGCTGTTAAACTGACGCTATCATTAAAAAAAAAAAAAGAAAGAAAGAAAGAAAGAAAAAGAAAAAAGAAAATAAAATTCTGTGTGCCTGGTAATGAGAGGGTGTCATTCACAGAGAAAAGACAGAAAACAAGTTGTGCTTGGGTTTTTATAAAAACAGTAGGTAAAAGAAAGAAAGTCCATAAAGGTGATTTTCCCTAGTACCAGATTGGAAAATGCTAGTTAGATGCAGCCGTACAATAGTAATGATGGAACAGAACTTTGTTTTTGTGTTTGTGTTTTAATTTTTATTGCAGTGTAGTTGCTTCACAATGTTAGCTTAAGGAGGCAATTAAAAGCTACGTTTTTTTTCAGCTATATATAAAACTATATGAAATCAGAACAGTATAAGGAACTCAAACGATCTGACAGTCTTGACTCTAAAAAGAACGAGCAGGTTCACACAGGTGCAATCGTCCCAGCAAATTAAAATAAACAGTTCAGGGACCCACAGAAAAGGACGCATCCCTCTCCTGACACCAACGCTGCTGTCAGTGGCATCGTCTTCTTACTGTATCTTCGTCCAGATTTCTGTATTTTTAGTCCTACTTTTGCATATTTACATAATGTATTTAGTTTCATATTTCCTTCTCCAAAACCTGTCATCTCTATTTTTATCATAATTTTTTTTTTCACTGCTTAAACAATATATGAAAGGGAAAGACACAAAGATATACAGCCCAGGGGACACACTGGCCCTCCCCTGTCGCATGGTTCAACCTGCGGTCACAATACGCCCTTTTGCATGCTCAACAGGCTAAGATCAATATGTCACAATTTGCTCTCCCAACTTTTGTGCCTCCGGTCAAGATAACATATTTACCACTCCTTATTTCATTCTCGCTTCCAGGCGGCACGGTGGCTTTCCCTGGGAATCCTGTTATGGTAGTTATATATTTGCTCCTACTTTATTTTGTCGTTGCTGCTCTGTGGTTTGCAGTAATGGCCCAGTGCTCAGCCTGCCTTGTTCCGGTGCCTCGCGGCTTGTTTTCCTGCCCACTTGCCTGTGTGCGAGGCTGCTGCTGGCTTGGTTCTGCCCTGGTCCCTGAGCTCTTCCTGACTTGGGGTCTCTCCCTTGCCTCCTCTCCTTGGGTCCTTGGTCTCAGACTCCAAGCCTCTGTTCTGATACTCAAACTGCAGGCTTCTGCCCTGTGCCCAAGGGCTTGATTGCTCCCACCCCAATGCCCCCACCCTACACTACCCAATCTTCTTTATTTGAATCAGGAAAGCACAGTACCTCAAACATACATAAGCCTGAATATAAAGCAATGAGATTGATGCCACAAAACTCATACCAAAATAAAGTCTTACTGCTTTATAGTCATCATCTATATTTGTCTGTTTATATTCCTATTTATACATGCATATAGAGATACTGTATTTAGAGTTTTATTTCCTTCCCCTACAACTGTCATTCAATTTTTAACAGATTTTTTTTCCTTTTCAAATGTGGTTGAAAAATATAGAATTAAGCAGGTAAGGTGCTGCTGCTATAGAACAGGTGGGAGCCAGGAGCACAGTAAAAATTTTTTAAACTTTTTTTTAAGTGTAATTTCCTTTAAGACTATTCTTCAAGGATTGGATTTTAGAAAGTTAGTGTAATAGATAGTCGAAAATCTATATTCTTGTCTCAGCTCTGACACTAACGACCTGAAAATGAGGACTGTGAATTAGGAGATTTGGTTTTTCATTCATGTTGAGTGAGACAATGGTGTATTTTGAGGTCATGTCCCTTGCTCATAATTCAGACTTCTTAGGCATTAAATGGTAGTAACAGTCCCCAGACAGTTCAGTTACCCAAACGCCCTGCAAGTGCCCCTCTAGGAACTGATCAGATGAGTTCATGCAGCTGGGAGATTTTGCATGCGGTGCTGCCACTTTAGTCATGTCTGAGTCTTTGTGACCCTGTGGACTGTAGCCCACCAGGCTCCTCTGTTCAGGCAGATTCGCCAGGCAAGAATACTGGAGTGGATTGCTGTGCTCTCCTCCAGAGGATCTTCCCATCCCAGGGACTGAACTCATGTCTCTTACATCTCCTGCATTGGCAGGTAGGTTCTTTACCACTAGCACCACCTGGGAAGCCCCAGATGATTTCATGATTCTAGTCAAAAAGACAATGAGGGAGAATGGCTTAAGATTTTCATCATTTGTGAAACAGGAAGACAATGAGATTGACAGCATCGTGTAGTGATCGCTAAAATATTAATTAATCTTACTTGAAACATTTTGGGCATACTTCTTAATGTTTTTGGCAAACTACTAGTCGGTTCCCTCAAATCCATTCTCCTTCTCTTCCATAAAAACAGGCATTTGTGGGGGTTGGTGGAATGACATAATGGAAGAAATCAAGGTCTCTCCTTATCTTGAGTAGCAGAACTACCACCCTAAGGACCCTGGATTAGCCAAACTAAAACTTCTTACATAAATTGTATTTGGGGATCTCTTTGTTACAACAACAGACATAACCTTTACCCTGACTTACCTTGAGTAAAACAGAAATTAGCACCTGGAAGCAGTATACTGAGTAACAAAATCTAAAATATTGATACATTTCTAAACTGGCTTCAGTTCAGTTCAGTTCAGTTCAGTCACTAAGTCGTGTCCAACTCTTTATGACCCCATGAATCGCAGCATGCCAGGCCTCCCTGTCCATCACCAACTCCCAGAGTTCACTCAGACTCACGTCCATCAAGTCCGTGATGCCATCCAGCCATCTCATCCTCTGTCATCCCCTTCACCTCCTGCTCCCAATCCCTCCCAGCATCAGAGTCTTTTCCAATGAGTCAGCTCTTCGCATGAGGTGGCCAAAGTACTGGAGTTTCAGCTTTAGCATCATTCCTTCCAAAGAAAACCCAGGGCTGATCTCCTTCAGAATGGACTGGTTGGATCTGCTTGCAGTCCAAGGGACTCTCAAGAGTCTTCTCCAACACCACAGTTCAAAAGCATCAGTCTTTGGCACTCAGCTTTCTTCACAGTCCAACTCTCACATCCATACATGACCACAGGAAAAACCATAGCCTTGACTAGATGGACCTTCATTGGCAAAGTAATGTCTCTGCTTTTCAATATTCTATCTAGGAAATTAAACTGGCTTAGAAATTATCTAATGGGCAGAGGAAAACTAGACATAGCCTTCTGATCTTCTGTACCCCTCGTTATGCTTTCAACAAAACTCTCACCTGTGTCAGTTCAGAAAGCACACCCAGGGAACTCATAGCTCTGGAGGAAGTGCTGGGGAAATACCCAGAAATTTAGAAGTGAGTTGCTTCTTGCCACTTGCTATAAGATACCTAAGAAAGAGATACATTAAGGCAAGGGTTTGTCAGTTTGAAAGCAGACATATGCAAAACTACAAATCCACTAAGGGAGATACTCTCTTCCTGTAGTCTGAAATCTAAATCACTGGAGAATCCAGAAATTTGTAGAGTCACAGGACTGGAAACACAAACTACATTGGGTCTAACCAAAAATAGCAGAACGCAAGTCTCTTACCTGGAGCCTCTCTCAAACATCACCTGTGAGGATGTCTTGGCAAGAGATGCCTCCAGTAACAGACAAGACAAGCCTAAGTGAAGAACTAGGGTGGAGGGAGAGTGGCTGGGGACTGGACATTGATGCAGCAGTAAAAGAGAATCAGCAGGCAAAAGGTACTATGTCCAGGAAAAACCCTTATTAGAGGTTACCTGCCAATAGGTATGAATGGAAGCAAGCATTAATAGGTTGAAAACCTACCTATTTTTAGGCAGTTGTATTTACCAAAGAAATCACAAGTCTAGCAACACTCTAGGTCCCAGGCCTGCTTCAGCCAGAGCAGACTGTAAAAACTTTACTTTTCAATACCCACTTCAGACAAGTAAGAGACACATGAGACTCTTATAAATGATAAAGCTGGGGTCCATGAAGGAAAATGGACAAGGTAGCTCTTCCAGAAGGCCCAGTGGGGTGCCCAGATGGCTATTTACAAACCATACTCCACTGCTAGGGCAGGAGTTCTTTGCAATAACTAAGGACTGCTGTGTTTCCAATATGAATGAGAGTTTTGAATTGTAGTTATCATATTTTAAGCTGATAATTTGTCTATTGGTTTATAGTCATCAGACCACAAAAACTTCATCTGGACCTGTTGAAGAGGACTGTCCATCATCTCCCGGAGTTCTGAAACTTTGATCTGATGCAGAAATGGATGAGACTTTGGACTGTCTTCCATAGGACACAAGAAGATGATAAGAAATGTGAACATGGATATTTAGGGGACCAGAGTCCCCTAACTTTGGTTGGTTAGGCAGCCTGCTAACCATCCCCTTCCCTGACATAATTTCATGGCTATCCAGTTAAAAATTACATTTTCCAGAACCTAGTGGAATGTGAAGAGAAGTAAAATTTGCATCTTAAAAATTCACTGTCTCTTTGTTTAAAAAAAAAAAAGGTCTTGCTCTGGACTTTTCCCCTTCCCATGAACTGGAACACAGCCATATTAGCATCCCAGATCCCTCTTGGGCCTGGTCAGTTAGTACATCATTCTAGAGGATGGGGAAGATGGCAGAACAAGACAGAACAGTTGGCTTCCTCAGCAACTCTGTCCATCATGATCCCTTGTCACTCAAGGCTGAACTGACTGAAGTGTTACCTAAAAACTAACTCTCTCTTAGTCAACCATTTTATTTCTTGTTCCCTTTGTCATAACAGCTTAGCCTTTACCGTAGATAATATATTATCCACATTTCTGCCCCTTGGTGGGGACTATGGGGCTTTCTTGTCCAAGGTTGGACAATTCTGGAAGCCATCCCCCAAAACAAAAAAACCCACAAATTCATAGGAAATAAACTAAGAAATTAAATGAGTGAAAAATCAAACTGGGACCTATTTTACACCTCAGTGAAGACTAGACATAACTATTATTACAAAGAGTGAAAATCCCTACTGTTTTGAAAATTCCTTTTGCGTCTATTTCACAGGACCTGTCTGCCTTCTTTTCTTGTTAGAATATTTCTTGCTACTTGTTCCCTTACTTGTTAGAATAATCCAACAAAACAATGCATATTGAGTATACATTCCCTACATTGCCAACTCACAATCTTTCCTTAGAGATAAGAATGAGAGAAGTTGTGTTACTACGTGCATTTCCACAGTGAACAGGGAAGAGAGGGTCTCAGAGAGAAGACAGGCCAATCTCTGAAGTATGCGTGAGAAAAGAAAATGAGCCCTGAGGTCAACAATCTCAGTGGGTTCCAGAAAAGCAAAACATCAACAACCTGCGTGAGCATTCAGCACTTCCCCATGTTATCGTCAACAGTCCTTTTATGTTTGCCCTTCCTAAGCCTTCAGAAAGTCAATCAGGCTGAAATCATAGGAAATAAATTATAACTTGGACAAAAGAGCAGTGGGTTGGGAAAGTAACGATCACATATTTGAAATTTTTATAACCAACATTCTAATCAAGGTCTGAAAAATTTTCTAAAGCTACGTTTAAATTTTTACAAGTGAACATTCCAACTTACAGGTGGATAGGGAACAGTGAACATAGAATTGTTTGATCCAGTAGGTTAAGTAGTAGGCAGAAGATAATAGAGAATAAATTGCCAGCAGATGTTGCTGTTGGTTCAGAGCCTGAGACTGCCTAATAAGAATAGGCTGTTGGGATATCATGGAATATAAATGACTTTCTCACTCCGGGTGACTTAATTTCACTGAATTGAAACCTGCAACTATTTATTGTGGTGTGCCCAATGTGGCTGAAAATTTTTGAAGCTTTAGGAGTATTTCTTTACAAGAAAAGAAGTTAGTATGATGGATGCCGTGGGTGCACTACCAAGATCCCTCCCCAAGGATGGAACCAAAGGTGAGCTGGGGCCAGTCGTGAATGTCTCTTCCCAGTTCTCCTTCACTGGCTTCATAACAGTAGGTTGAAATCAGTCTTGATGGGACTACTTACACTATGGAAATCAGCAAAAATAAAAAATAAGGGTTTTGCTGTGGATTTTGGTTTTGTCCTGTTTTGCTTTGTTTTGTGTCCAGAAAGCTGCTTTAGCAGTGCCCCACTGCTGGGAGTACTGGCAGCTGGAGGCCTTGGTTGAGTCAGTTCACATGCCCTTCCTAAGGACATCTTACATCCAAGGCGGGTCTAGGCAGAGAGTGTTAAATGCCCTCAGGCCCCAATTCAAGACAATGTTCTTATGACTGCCTCCTGGCTTGACTGCTCCTTGTACTTCTTCCTGATTCCTTCATTCCCTCACTGTTGATCCAGACAGCTCTCTCTACTAAACCTCCACACACAAATCGCTACCACAGAGGCTGCTTCCTGAAATATCCAACCAAATAAGGAGTTTATTATCCAGAGACAAAAACAGAAAATTAATCATTCTAAAAAAGATAACTAATTATAACACTACTTGGGTTTGTGCTGTTCAAAATGATCGATAAAATGGAGAAGGCAAAACAATGTTGTAGGTTTCAGAGACAGTTTGTTTCGGTTCTTTTTATTGCTCTCTTTTTCTGGAAAAGTCTTCTCTTGGGGAGCTTTTAATGTGGTACTAAATGTAGGAAATATTGGAGGTTTTTGGTTGTGAAAAAAAATTCAACATTTGTGTTCATTTTAGTTATTTTAACTAAAATTAAAACTCAAAAGAAAATTATTGATACACAAAGAGATAAAAATCATCAAAGGAAACAAATAGAAATTAATCAAACTGACTTTCTGAGTATAAACTACTACTTAGTTTCCCTCAGTCACTGCTTTCAACCTTGTTTTTGGTCCAACACTTTAGCAAGTCTCTTGCATTTCAGTTTACTCTCAATGATTAGAACACTTTCCAGTTTAAACCTGCTCTCATATTCCATTTAAATCTGATGTCTGCGTCAGCGCTCCCTCGGCCAAGGCCCGGTCTACAGCTTCAAAAGCTCAGGTGTGGAAAGCAGGGTGAGGTCAGCACTTTCACTCTTAGCATCTTGGAGTGGAAGGGGAGGGACACTGATGCATCCTTGTCCCTTTTCAAGGCTTTACTTCTTCGGGGTTGGAGTCGGTGGGAGGAGAGATGGAAGGCAGATGCAGAGTTCTCTAAAATAAACTCCATGACTGTAGCCTCCTCCCGACTGCTTGTCAATGCCTTTCCAGCTAACCTCAACAGGACATCTCTGGGCCATGAAAGTCAGAAGTCCAAGTGCTGAGTGGGAGGTGGTCATTCAGATTTATCAGGAGACCTTAAGAAATCTCGACTGTTCAGTTTTCTGAAAAGGGAAGCTAGGTCTGGTCTTATCTCCCAAACCCCTCAGCTCCTGACTCCCTCATATCACAAAATGGGTGAGGTAGAAGCTGACAAACCCTCAGTTATCCCAAGAGGAGAGGAAGGAAATTCTGCAGGACAGAAGCACAAGCCCACGAGGCTTCTCCTGCTCTCTTCGTTTCCTCAGTTCTCTTTTCTACAGTCTGTTGGAGGAAGGCTGGGCTTCAAGAGCTAACAATCTTTTTTTTTTTCCCCCACTGCTGGGAGTACTGGCAGCTGGAGGCCTTGGTTGAGTCAGTTCACATGCCCTTCCTAAGGACATCTTACATCCAAGGCGGGTCTAGGCAGAGAGTGTTAAATGCCCTCAGGCCCCAATTCAAGACAATTTTCTTATGACTGCCTCCTGGCTTGACTGCTCCTTGTACTTCTTCCTGATTCCTTCATTCCCTCACTGTTGATCCAGACAGCTCTCTCTACTAAACCTCCACACACAAATCGCTACCACAGAGGCTGCTTCCTGAAATATCCAACCAAATAAGGAGTTTATTATCCAGAGACAAAAACAGAAAATTAATCATTCTAAAAAAGATAACTAATTATAACACTACTTGGGTTTGTGCTGTTCAAAATGATCGATAAAATGGAGAAGGCAAAACAATGTTGTAGGTTTCAGAGACAGTTTGTTTCGGTTCTTTTTATTGCTCTCTTTTTCTGGAAAAGTCTTCTCTTGGGGAGCTTTTAATGTGGTACTAAATGTAGGAAATATTGGAGGTTTTTGGTTGTGAAAAAAAATTCAACATTTGTGTTCATTTTAGTTATTTTAACTAAAATTAAAACTCAAAAGAAAATTATTGATACACAAAGAGATAAAAATCATCAAAGGAAACAAATAGAAATTAATCAAACTGACTTTCTGAGTATAAACTACTACTTAGTTTCCCTCAGTCACTGCTTTCAACCTTGTTTTTGGTCCAACACTTTAGCAAGTCTCTTGCATTTCAGTTTACTCTCAATGATTAGAACACTTTCCAGTTTAAACCTGCTCTCATATTCCATTTAAATCTGATGTCTGCGTCAGCGCTCCCTCGGCCAAGGCCCGGTCTACAGCTTCGAAAGCTCAGGTGTGGAAAGCAGGGTGAGGTCAGCACTTTCACTCTTAGCATCTTGGAGTGGAAGGGGAGGGACACTGATGCATCCTTGTCCCTTTTCAAGGCTTTACTTCTTCGGGGTTGGAGTCGGTGGGAGGAGAGATGGAAGGCAGATGCAGAGTTCTCAAAATAAACTCCATGACTGTAGCCTCCTCCCGACTGCTTGTCAATGCCTTTCCAGCTAACCTCAACAGGACATCTCTGGGCCATGAAAGTCAGAAGTCCAAGTGCTGAGTGGGAGGTGGTCATTCAGATTTATCAGGAGACCTTAAGAAATCTCGACTGTTCAGTTTTCTGAAAAGGGAAGCTAGGTCTGGTCTTATCTCCCAAACCCCTCAGCTCCTGACTCCCTCATATCACAAAATGGGTGAGGTAGAAGCTGACAAACCCTCAGTTATCCCAAGAGGAGAGGAAGGAAATTCTGCAGGACAGAAGCACAAGCCCACGAGGCTTCTCCTGCTCTCTTCGTTTCCTCAGTTCTCTTTTCTACAGTCTGTTGGAGGAAGGCTGGGCTTCAAGAGCTAACAATCTTTTTTTTTTCTTTTTTAAAACTTTTAATTCTGTATTGGAGTACAGCTAATTAACAATGCTGTGATAGTTTCAGGTGGACAGCAAAAGGATTCAGCTATACACAAGCACATATCCGTTCTCCCCCAAACCCTCCTCCCATCTGGGTTGCCACATAACACTGAGCAGACTTCCATGTGTTTTAGAGTATGTCCTTGTTGGTTATCCACTGTAAATACAGAGGTGTGTACATGTCCATTCTAAGTTCCCTAAGAATCCCTTCCCCCCATCATTCCCCTCCCCTGGCAACCATAGGTTTGTGAATTAATAATCTTTGATAGAAGTTTCATGCCACAATTGTTGATGGCTCTTAGAGGTTCTCTCTTTTTACTTGAGGGTTAATGCCTCTCTGTTCTCATCTGAGAGTGCTAATCATCCATTCTAGGTCAGCAGGCAAGGAATTAAAACCAGTTCCAAGACCTGCATCCACCCCCCCAAAATGCTTATTATCAAATTAGTCTAAATTGTATAGCAAGGGCATGCAGACCTCTGAATATGAATTTCCAACATGGTTGTTACATTGATTAATGTATGAGAGGAGTGTAGCTTCATCTCTTCCCTTTGTATTTCAAGATATAGAACAATATGATAGAAAATTTGATAATGACTAGAATACCCACGTAACTAACACCTTAGTGGTGTGGTAGGGACTTATGTACATGGCATATGATTCTAACACAAGTTGCTTGAGATCTTCTGTAATTATTCTGTTTCAGGTCTGCACATTGAATCCTGCTTTACATGATCCAGCACAATTTCAGGTTTTATCTCATAACTAGATGCCATCATTAATTTGCTTTTGTGTTGTGTGAAAATAGTCCTCTATTGCACATAGTTTGCTTCATAAAATTTTCCTAAACAACAACAAATTGAATCCTTAAGGGCATGTCTGTCAGAAATCTATGAACTTGAAAAAAAAGAGAGAGAGAGAGAGAAAACAACATCAGCCCTGTTTGTTAGCAACCACAACCTTGGTCCTCAAAACATCAACTTAAGAGAAAAAAAAAAAAAACAACAACACTAGTGCCAATACAGTTTGGGCTCCCTTAATTTCATGCACTGTGGCTTCAACAATTTCTCCATTTCTCATCTTATTTCTATAAAAGTAGTTTCATTTAAAAGCAGGGAAACCACATTTCATGCTCTTCAGTTTCATTAAAGTCGTACAAAAGGAGCCTCTTCTAATTAAACAGTTGTTGCAGATGAAAATATTGAAATGATGAATCTGAAAGGCAGCTGACTCTATATATTCCCCAGCATTTTTATCATGACATAAAAAAGGGAACTGAAGAATTAAGATCTGAATCCCAGGATAAAGTGTCACATCTGTCATAAAAAGAAGAAATGAAGCCCAGTGGCTTCTTAAGGTAGCACAGGTGAGGGGAGAGAAACAGAGAACAAAGGAGCCTCTGCTGAAGCTTCAATGGGGCAGACTCTGTGTAGTTCCTGAACCGAGGCGCTTCACCTTGCTGGGTGTGATTGGAGACACTCATTCTCGTAAACTAATGGCAGCGGCTGGAGGATGCAGATGCTTTGCACTCCCAGGAGAGTGCTTTCATCATAATTCAGCCTGAATTATAGACTGTGCTCGTTAATGGGCACTTGAGATAAAGTGTTACCAAGAATAAGAGAGAGTAAAACTTAATGTGCTATCCTCCCCTCCAGGACCTGCAAAATAAGCTTGCTTGATTGACAGACTCCTCTCTCAAAGTGGAAAGAGTAATGACATGCTTCTCGGAGGCTTAGGAATGAGACTGCATTTTAGATGGCTTCCGCTTCAACTCTGAAGGCATACAGAGCAAGGTTTATAAAGCAAAGACCGTTTGTTCTGATCTTGGTGGTTATTTATTTAAGCGAGTTTCATTTCTTACAGCTCAGATTCTCAACCACTTACTGAGGTCTAGTAAGTAGCTTAGAAATCTATAACTTTCATATAAAGTTTTATGTTAATGAACTTGTGGCCTAATTACTCGTGTCCCTTTTTCTCTTTCTTGTATTATTTACAGGGCATTCCTAAAGTGTGCTTTTCAATCCAAATCCTGTTACACCAAAAACAAGTTAGTATTTCATTCAGTGTAAGTAATTTTGACTTATGAATTCTTCAGTGTCTTTAGTTCTTAAAAATGTCAAAAGTTGAGCACATACAGGCACAAAGTATTGATTATATCTTGTTATTCCTGTTCTTCAGTTGTTAGAAAATTGCAGCCCACTCTGTCAAGTTGCATAGGTTTCTTAGTGCATGAGGGCAGCCTATGTGAGGGTGCATGGGGCATTCACATTAAGACCTTACACATTTTGTTGTTGTTTAGTTACTAAGTCGTGTCCAACTCATCTGTAGTCCCATAGACTATAGCTTGCCAGGCTCCTCCATCCATGGGATTTCTCAAGCAAAAATACTAGAGTGGGTTGTCATTTCCTTCTCCAGGGGATCTTCCTGACCCAGGGATTGAACGCACACCACCTATACTGCAGGTGGATTCTTTACTGCTGAGCCACTAAGGAAATCCATACATTTTGTTGTATGTGTTTATATATCAATAGACTAGACACCTGTACAAGTATTTATATATATATATATATATATATATGTATGTATGTATGTTTGTAAATATAATGACAGCTTTTGACATTTGGCAATCAAATATCTTATTCTAACAAAATCTGTACATCACAATTTCCTGAAAGTTGAAAGCAAATCCTGTAAGGGAGAGGAATTGCAGGAGCAAACCACACCCTGAATATTGATGAAAGAACTCTAAACTGTATGACTTAGACACAGACTCCATGTGAAAAGAAGCAATAAAGAAGCATGGCCAATGCTTACTGAAAGCTTACTACATGAAAAGTCCTTTTCTTCCTGCTTTAGAAACCAGCCTTTGGGTAGCAATGGCACCCCACTCCAGTACTCTTGCCTGGAAAATCCCATGGATGGAGGAGCCTGGTGGGCTGCAGTCCAGGGGGTTGCAAAGAGTAGGACACGACTGAGCGACTTCACTTTCCCTTTTCACTTTCATGCATTGGAGAGGGAAATGGCAACCCACTCCTGTGTTTTTGCCTGGAGAATCCCAGGGATGGGGAAGCCTGGTGGGCTGCTGTCTCTGGGGTTGCGCAGAGTAGGACACGACTGAAGCGACTTAGCAGCAGTAGCAGCAGCAGCATTTTCCACATTTTATGGGTGAAAAAGCTGAAGCTTTAAAAGAGTAAGCAACTCCATGATTATACAGTTGATCATCTAAACCAGGGACTGAACCCGAGGCTCCTATGGCTCCTGCATTGCAGACAGGTTCTTTACATCAGCGCCACCTGGGAAACCCCAGTATCCTGTGTTGCTGTTGTCTAGTCACCCAGTTGTGTCCGACTCTTTGCAACCCCATAGACTGCAGCACTCCAGGCCTCCCTGACCCTCACCATCTTCCAGAGTTTGCCCAAGTTCATGTTCATTATATCAGTGATTCTGTCCAGCTATCTCATCCTCTGATGCCCTCTTCTCCTCCTGCCCTCAATCTTTCCCAGCATCAGGGACTTTTCTAACGAGTCCTCTGGTGGATTCTTTGCCACTAGTGCCACCTGGGAAGCCTCAGTAAGATTCTAGTCTCCTTAATTAGCTGTTTACGTGTGTTACCGTAACCTTATTTTGCCCATATTTGACTATTTGCACACAATATAACCCCTTCAAGCATCACTACCTTGTCGTGGCAAAGGGGCTTGTGTAGCTCAATGAAGCTATGAGCCATGCAGTGGAGAGCTACCCAAGACTGATGGGTTATAGCAGAGAGCCCTGACAAAACATGATCCACTGAAGGAGGGAATGGCAAACCACCCCAGTATACTTGCCATGAGAACCTCATGAACTGTATAAAAGGCCAAAAAGAAATGACACCAAGAGATGAGTCTGAAGGTCTGAAGGTGTCCAATATGCTACTGGGGAAGAGTGGAGGAAAATTACCAATAGCCCCAGAATGAATGAGGCAGTGGGGCCAAAGCAGACATGACACTCAGTTGTGGATGTGTATGGTGATGCAAGTAAAATCCGATGTTGCAAAGAACAATATTGTATAGGAACCTGGAATGTTAGATCCATGAAGCAAGGAAAACTGGACATGGTCAAGCAGGAGATGGTAAGAATAAATATCGACATCCTAGGAATTAGCAAACTAAAATGGACGGGAATGGGGGAGTTTCATTCAGATGACTATTATATCTACTACTATGGGCAAGAATCCCATAGAAGAAATGGAATAGCCTTCATAATCAACAAAAGAATCTGAAATACAGTATTTGGGTGCAACCTCAAAAATGACAGAATGATCCTTGAAGGGGGTGTAATGTGAGCAAGTAGTCAAATATGGGTAAAATAAGGTCACACTGACACATGCAAACAGCTAATTAAGGGGGACTAGAATCTTACTGAGGCTTCCCAGGTGGCACTAGGGGTAAAGAATCCACCTGCAAAGCAGGAGCCACAGGGGATAAGGGCTCGATCCTTGGGTCAGGAAGATCTCCTGGAGGAGGAAATGGCAACTCACTCCAGTATTTTTGCCTGGAAAATTTCCATGGACAGAGGAACCTGTGGGCTACAAATGGGGTCGCAAAAGTTGCACATGACTCAGCAACTAAACCACCACCACCAGAATCTTTCTGGGGCAGTGGGGTTCTGAAGTCAGCAAGTAACGTGAAAACTGAATACAATCAGGCTTTGCTTTAGAAGCTTCACAAGACCAACATCAAAAGAAGTACCGACTGGACCAATTCCAATTGCAATAACAACAGATTTCTACTTATCATTTCTTGCTCTTTCTCTCTTCCTTCTGAAGGTCTGCAATTTGAGTCTGGTGAGTTAAATGAGCAGATTTGTGCAATGTCATTGAATAATTCTGAGCAGCACAAAATCAGTGCTTGGAAAGGATCAAGGAAAATTACCAAAAATAAAAGTAGAAAAATAGATGAAATGACACATAAAGGAACTGCATTTGAAATGAGTACATGAAGGATAATAATAATAATAATAGGTGGAGAACAGAGGTTAGGACACAGCAGACAGAGAACAATATGAGAAAAGATACTGGGATCTTGAAAATGTCTATGCCTGGAACAACAGACCCAGAAAAAGATGTAGTTAAAAAGTACGATGATGAAGAACTGTAAATGTCAGCTCAATGAGTTTGGTCCTCATTCTGTAATCAGTCTGTGGCAACCTTGGATATGAGTCAGATTCACCCACGAAGTATTTTCTTATGAGAGCCATTACCCAGCTTATGCAACTAGTCCTGAAAGAAATGAAACTTGTTCCGGAGGCCTGGAAATGGTATTTATGATGAAATGTAAACCTTTGATTTTCATATATATGCCTTTTGGGGCTGGATGATCTTTTGGGAGGATGAGGAGCTTGTAAGGGGAAGATTATCATATGCATGTAATCCTTTATAATTAAAAAAAATTACATACACACCCAAAACTTATCTGCTCGATACTCAGCTTAAGAACTTCTGTCCATGGTGAAACATGCATGTTTAAAACATTTCAAACCTGAGTCTCATGGTCTCAGGGGAGCAGAAACCAAAAACAATCATCTGCAATAGTGAGCCACTACACAAAATTGTGTGATCTGATACATTTTAACAATTTTTCCTGACCATTTTCTGTAAAGGGAAGAAAGTTGAGGACTGAGAATGTTTAGGGAAATTCTGCAATAGCTTAAGGATGAGTGGCATCTAAATGTACTTCCTAAATACAGACTGGCCAATCCTTAATGCTATTCTCCATTACACAAGCTGGAGGGAATAGCTTCACATAAAGTTTGAATAGCAGAAGAAACTGCTGAAATAAAAATTGTACAAGCAGGAGTCATGAAATTCTCCAAGCAAGAGAGCGAGTTGCTATATTCTGATATATGTTTTAGTCATCAGTAGACCTGCCTTCAAATGCTATCCCTGCTATTTATCAGCTATCTTACCTTGGACAAGATTCTGGACCTCTCTAAGTCTCAAATCCTTGCCTGGAAGATGGGAGTCATACCTGTGTCTTTGATATCAGGAAGTTCTTTCAAGAGCCATACATTTAGGGGTTCAGCAGTAATTTAAAGGTAGACAGAAGCTAATCCAGCCCAAACAATCTTAGGAAATTTTACAGTCATGCATACTGACTAGCATCACAGAGACTGTACAGAGGCAGCTTCTACCTGGCTTCATTGATGGACAATCTGACCCAAACAGGAAGAGACTTACAAAGAAGCCAGTTGTTTCCACAATAGGATTAAATATCCCATTCCAGATGTACAATGGGAACTACATTCACCACAACCAGAAAACACCTTATATAGGATGCTTCCTTCCTAATGATGTATTTTTCCTGCCTTTAGCCAATTTCCCAACCATCTACGGCTTCCCTGGTGGCTCAGCAGTAAAGAATGCCTGCAATGCAGGAAGCACAAGAGACACGGGTTCAATCTCTGGGCTGGGAAGATCTGCTGGAGTAGGAAATGGCAACCTATTCCAGGATTCTTGGACAGAGGAGCCTGGCAGGCTACAGTTCACAAGGTCGCAAAGAGTGGAATACAACTGAAGTGACTTAGCACGCACCCATGTACACCAGTAGCCTGACCCTAAGCCAGTGTTTGGGGGTTTTTTCTCACTGTTTTCACCCTCTCGTTTATCTTTTGCTTATTCATTTGTTTGTGTTGTTGCATGGGTCTTTGCTGCGTGCAGGCTTTCTCTAGTTGCAGGGAAAGGGTGCTACTCTCTTGGTGCATTGTGCACGCTTTCTCACTGTGGTGGCTTCCCTTGTGGAGCACAGGCTCTAGGCACACCGGCTTCAGCAGTTGCGGCAGGTAGGCCCAGTTGTTGTAGCTCATGGGCTTAGTTTCTCTGCAGCGCGTGAGATCTTCCCAGACCAGAGATCGAACCCATGTCGCGGTACTGGCAAGTAGATTCCCACCAGGGAATGTACTGCACCACCAGGGAGCCCAGCATCCTCTCTTTTAACCAAGGCAAGTTCTAGGTGAAATATCCTACTCATTCCATGGGCAGTTGCTTCTCTTCCTTGTGATATACCACAGCCCAGAGCTAGCCTGCCCTTCACAGCCTGAAGACTACTCAGGATTTCTGTTCATTTCTGATATTCCATTCTCATGACTGAGACATGCTCATGACCGAATATCTACCTTAGAGACATTCTCAGAGACAACTGCCTTACCAGATTGTTGTCAGTACCAAAGAAAAAAATATGTATATAATTCTTATCACAGAATAAATGCTGAATAGATTCCATTTATTAGATTCAAGTTCAAATCCTGGCATCATTACAAACTATCAGAGGAATTTCTTTATCTGTAAGTTATGCAAATAATAACTAATCTATGGCAGATTCATGTTGATGTATGGCAAAACCAATATAGTATTATAAAGTAAAAAAAATAATAATAATTTTTAAAAATTACTACTTTAAAGAGACATTATGGGGATTAAATAATAAAATACGGTAACAGATCTGAGCATGTCATCCACTTACAAAGGAGCTCTATCAACATGAATTTCCTTCTTTCTAATTTCACTCCTCCAAAAAAGCACCATGCCATGGGATTCTGGAAAGAGTGAAATAGAAATGAACACTTGGTATGAGGGGGCACTTAGGCGCTTAGGGGCCAAACTGTCTGGGTTCAAACCACAACTGTCCCAGCTCTGTAACTCTGAGTGAGTCAATTTCATCATCTATAAAAGGGGATAACAACAGTATCTACCTCACATGGGTAGCTGTAGGTTTTAAACCAGATGATACACATAAAATGCTTAGAATAGAATCTGGCTCCTCATAAGTGCTCAATAAATGTTAGCTAGTATTGCTATCTAATATTTTGTTTAACAGCTTCTCTATAGTCTTCAGACCATGGCAAAAAAAAAAAAAAATCAGCAGCATGCAGGGCCCCTAGAGGAGAAAGGTCCCCTGTGCTCTTTTCAGTTGTTATGGGTGAGAGGATTGTCCGCTGTGGTGTTCTTAGATTCACCTGCTTTCAGAGCTGAATGTGATCACTCTCTGTGTTAGGTCCCTAGGGCTGCCATAACAGAGAAATACAACTAGAACAGCTTAAAACAATAGAAACTTATTCTCCTGTAGTTCTAGAGGCTGGAAGTCAAAATCAAGATGTTGGAAAGACCATGATCTCTTTGAAGGATCTAGAGATATGTTCTTCAGGCTGCTGGCTATCCTTAATGCCCCTTGGTGTGTAGACTCATCACTCCAGTTTCTGCCTCTGAATTCACATGGCCCTCTCCCTGTGACTTCACATGGTTCTCTTCTCCATGGGTTTCTGCCTGTATCTTCTTTTTGGCTGTGTGGCATGTGGGATCTTAGTTCCCTGACTAGGGATCAAACCCGTGCTCTCCTGCATTGGGAGTGCAGAGTCTTAGCCACTGGACACCAGGAAAGTGCCCCGCCCCTACCTCTTCTTATGAAGATGACCTAATTGACCACTTCTTACCTTGATTACCTCTACAAAGACTCTATTTCCAAATTAGGTCACATTCTGAGTACAAGAAACTAGGTGTTCAACATAACCTTTGTTGGGGAGGGGGGTGCAATTCAAACCATAACACTCTTAAAATACATATTTGGATACAAATCTCATACTTCTTAAATAGAACTTTCCAATACATCCCTCCAAAGCTCTGAATATTACATAAAAATAAGACTAAATCATCCTACTACCATGAAAAGGACACTTGGTAGCGTGGACTTTGAAGGTTTGTTTTAATCATCCAAGCTGCTTTTGCTGTTAAAACAGAAAAAAATTGTTGAAAAAGTTTCTGTATTTTAAAAATAACACTAACTTTAAGGCAAACATAATTACTAAATAACTGGTTATACAAAGCCCCCAGAAACAAAAAAAAATCATTTCCAAAACTTGATATGGAGATCACAACCTAAGCTGTGTGTTTGTGTGTGTGTGTGTGTGTGTGTGTGTGTGTGTGTATATATATATGTATGTATATATGTATGTGTATATATATATATGTATATGTACACACTTGCTCATAGTGAACATGCACACATATGCACATACATTATTTGCCTCTGTGTCCTTGGAAAAGATGGAAATAATCTGAAATCAAGCAAAGCAGATGGCTGAGTGGGCCTTGTGTCTCATATATCCCAAGAAAGTTAAGATGTTGCAACATTTTTTAAGAAAAAAAAATTCTGAGTTTTCAAGTTTCTACACTTTGTCTTATATATTTCTATGCAGCTTAGAATATTCATTTTTGAGATCTTCAATGGTTAGAACTCTGAGGAAGACTTATAGTCTGAATGAAATAGTGCAAGAACCTTTGTTCAGGATACCTGTCCTTGTAAAGCAGAAATACATAGGCTTGCTAACATAGCATATGGGTGTGCCTTATATTACACTCCAGTCATGTTTCTGAAAGAGTTCTATAAAAGTTAAAGAAAAGCAATCTTTATATATATATAATTTAGTTAGGATTTAAGGATGGTCTTTATAGACATTAGATGGACCAAGAACTATTTATCAATAATCCCTCCCCCTTCCTCAAATACTGCCCCCAGAGCTGGCTTAAAACTCAACATTCAAAAAACTAAGATCACGGCATCAAGTCCCATCACTTCATGGCAAATATATGCATGCCTATGTGTTAGTTGCTCAGTCGTGTCCAACTCTTTGCAACCTCATGGACTGTAGCCCACCAGGGTCCTCTGTCCATGGAATATTCCAGGAAAGAATACTGGAGTGGTTAGACATTTCCTTCTTCAGGGGATCTTCACAATTCAGGGATCAAACCCAGGTATCCTGCATTGCAGGCAAATTCTTTACCATCTGAGCCACCAAGGAAGTCCATGGCAAATAGATGGGGGGAAAAAAGGAAAACCATGACAGATTTTATTGTCTCGGGGTCCAAAATCACTACGAATAATGACTGCAGTCATGAAATTAAGAGATGCTTGCTCCTTGGAAGAAAAGTTATGACAAACCTAGACAGCATATTAAGAAGAAGGGACATCACTTTGCCAACCAACATCTGTAGAGTCAAAGCCATGGTTTTCCAGTAGTCATGTATAAATGTGAGAGTTGGACCATCAAGTAGGCTGCACACCAAAGAGTTGATGCTTTCGAATTGTGGTGCTGGAGAAGACTCTTGAGAGTCCCTTGGACAATAAGGAGATCCAACTAGTTAATCCTAAAGGAAATCAACCTGAATATTCATTGGAAGGACTAGTGTTGAAGCTGAAGCTCCAGTAGTTTGGCCATATAATGCAAAGAGCCAACCCATTGGAAAAGACCCTGACCCTGGGAAAGACTGATGACAGAAGGAGAAGGAAGCAACAGAGAATGAGATGGTTGCAAAACCAATACAGTACTGTAAAATAGAATAAAGTATTAAATTAAAAAATTAAAAATAAATTTCAAAAATAAATTTATTTTTTTGAAATAAATTTATTCCAAAAATTAAAAAAAAAAGAATGAGATGGTTGGATGGTATCATTGATTCAATGGACATGAATTTGAGCAAACTCTGGGAGATAGTGAAGAACAGAGAAGCCTGGCATGATGAGGTCTATGGATCACAGAGTTGGACATGATTGAGTGATTGAACAACATACATACTTGAAAACAATGAGCATGCTCATCATTCAGTTAAAAGGAAAAGAAAAAAGACCCAGTTCTGAATTTTCAGGGCTCGGCATTGAAATAGCAGTACCACAGGAAGATCCTCAACTGACAATAAAGGATTCAACACTCCACATCAGCAAAGAAGGTAACTCTAATCACAAACTACCTAAGAAAAGTAGTCCTATGTTCAGCAGAAGTGTTCACTGTTCTGAAAAGAATTTTAAACACATAAATCAAGGAAATTTCTTTGATATTTCTACTATATAAAGGTAAATATAATTGTTATTCTTTACATGGAAAACTGCCTTGTATGTGTTAGAAGGACTGCACCATATGGGTAACATATTAACAGAATAAGCCTCATCTCTCTTGAAAACATATACACACAAACACCATAAATTTTCCTAACATATCATTTTCCAGTGGTTTCTGACTGGCCTTTTATAACCTTCTCTCCAAGCCTGTGCAAACTTTGAATACCTTTGGTCACCCAACTTGATTTCTGCTCCCTTAAATATTTTCTGCATGAAATTCTGGAACCCCAATCCAGTTCTATCTTTGTCCCTAGCATCCTTTGTGATCTAGCTTGCATTTTCTCCTTGATGTTTTCTTTGGCATTCATACCTCCACACCATGCTTGATAATGTTCCCACTTTGTGAATAATAATGGTGTTTATTATCTCTCATTTGACTTGTCTTAAATTCATCCTTATAAAATAGCTATCTTTTCCCAGCTCTTAACCAATTTGATCATTTTTGAGGGTAACAATTTATCATTTTCCATTATGCCCACCCAGTGCCTAAAATAAAGTCTGTCCTCATGCCATTTGAGGGTGAATTGACGGTCATGCACAGAGTTGTGCACAGAACTGCACTGGATACCATGCAAACTATGACCAAGGCTCTATCTCAAGTGTAACCTACTGGGGAGAAGGGGAAGACTCAAGTACACACAAAAGGCAGACTATGATAGGACTATAAAGAGGCTACGAGCAATTGGAGGGCCTTGGTCAGTCAAAGCAGACAGCATGATTTGCAGTAGTAAGGATCAGGAGGGCCTTTATGGAGAAGGTGGCTTTTGGAATGGACCATGAGAAGGGATGAAAATTTTAATAGGCAGTAAAGGAAGCTATTGGAGAAGCAGGGACCAGAGTGGACATGAGATCCCTAGGTGAATAGGTAGGTGGTAGGAAGTGAGCTAAGAGCAACAGTAAATAGGAGGTGATAAACCAAAGGCTGGTTTGCATAGGAAATGGTATAAGGAGTCTCCAGGACTGGCTGAGAACGTGCAAAGCAATAAGTCAGAATGCTCTGCCTTCTCTGCTTTGCAAACTAGCAGGGTTAGGGAAGAGATGTTTGTTTTGACTGGTAATACTGGGTTGTTAACACTGGTAATACTGTTGTAATACTGGAATTACAGTGTCTGAAATCCCTAAATTATTTGAGAAATAAAGCCTGCGTTAACCAAACTCAAAAGCTTGAACTGTTTTCCATAAAGCCATCAGTCAGTTCAGTTCAGTTCAGTCGCTCAGTCGTGTCCAACTCTTTGTGACCCCATGAATCACAGCACACCAGGCCTCCCTGTCCATCACCAACTCCCAGAGTTCACTCAGACTCACGTCCATCAAGTCCATGATGCCATACAGCCATCTCATCCTCCGTCGTCCCCTTCTCCTCTTTCCCCCAATCCCTCCCAGCATCAGAGTCTTTTCCAATGAGCCAACCCTTCTCATGAGGTGGCCAAAGTACTGAAGTTTCAGCTTTAGCATCATTCCTTCCAAAGAAATCTCAGGGCTGATCTCCTTCAGAATGGACTGGTTGGATCTCCTTGCAGTCCAAGGGACTCTCAAGAGTCTTCTCCAACACCACAGTTCAAAAGCATCAATTCTTTGGTGCTCAGCCTTCTTCACAGTCCAACTCTCACATCCATACATGACCACAGGAAAAACCATAGCCTTGACTAGACGGACCTTAGTCAGCAAGGTAATCTCTCTGCCATAAATGAGAACAAATCAGGACAGAGGCAACTGGGCTTCCTACCAAACATGAGCAAATTTCACCTGACTCTCTCCCAAGGGGGAAAAGAAAAGAGGATAAACGTTTAGCCATCCACATGTGCCAAGAGGATAGATTAGCTGTAACTGTGTAAATCTGTCCATTCAGTGTCTCATGCATCCCTGCATGTAGTTAGATCATTGATTGATATTTTTCTCACCTTTGTAATGATGGCTCATTTCTAGGAGGAATCCGTAACATATCAAGTTGAAAGAAATTTCCTCTCCACAAAGACAAACAGTTTTCATTCCATGTTTCATATTACAAATAACAACTCATTATATTCATCATAGTTCAAGCACACTTAGAGGAAGAGGAAAAAAATTAAGTGTTTGACTTTTTGTGTGTATATTTAATCATAAAAAGAAGAAACAAGCAACATGTTTCTTATATGTCTATAGAAAGAGCTCAAAATGTTCCTCAAACTAGCTAGTTGGTGTAAGTCATTGAGGTTTGCACTGTTGAACTTTGTTGTTTGATATTGAAATACATTCTTAAATAAACAGGGTTATATTATATGTCATTTTGATTCACATTTTTGCTTTATGGTTTTTGTAATGACTTATTACTTGCTGTTTATTTTATATGTACTTTAGGCTAGGGAAACGATGTTAGACACAAAGCCAATTCAAGCGATTTTCTTATTCAAGCTCAAAATGCATCATAAAGCAGTGGAGACACCTCATGACAGCAACAATGCACTTGGCCCAGGAATTGCCAGCAAAGGTACAGTGCAGTGGTAGGTCCCAAAGTTCTTGATTCACATTTTTGCTTTATGGTTTTTGTAATGACTTATTACTTGCTGTTTATTTTATATGTACTTTAGGCTAGGGAAACGATGTTAGACACAAAGCCAATTCAAGCGATTTTCTTATTCAAGCTCAAAATGCATCATAAAGCAGTGGAGACACCTCATGACAGCAACAATGCACTTGGCCCAGGAATTGCCAGCAAAGGTACAGTGCAGTGGTAGGTCCCGAAGTTCTGCAAAGATGACAAGAGCCTTGATGATGAGGAGCGCAGTGGGCCCCATCGGAAATTGACAACAACTAGCTGAGAGCAATCATCAAAGCTGATCCTTCTACAACAACACAAGAAGTTGTCCATCAACTCAAAATCGACCATTCTATGGTCATTAGGCATTTGAAGCAAGTGGAAAGATGAAAAAGCTTGGTAAGTGGGTGACTCATGAGCTGATTGCAAATCAAAAAAAATTGTCATTTTGAAGTATCATCTCTTATCCCATGCAACAGCAATGAGCCATTTCTCAATTGGATTGTGATATGAGGTGAAAAGTGGATTTTATATGACAACTGGTGATGATCAGCTCAGTGGTTAGACCAAGAAGAAGCTCCAAAGCCAAACTTGTACCAACAAAAGGTCATGGTCACTGTTTGGTGGTCTGTCTGAACCACTACAGCTTTCAGAATCCTGGCGAAACCATTGCATCTAGGAAGTATGCTCAATGAGATGCAATGAGATCAATGAGATGCAATGAAAACTGCCATGCCAGCAGCCAGCTTTGGTCAATAGAAAGGGCCCAGTTCTCCACAACACTTGACTGTGGCATCATACAACCAACGCTTCAAGAGTTGAATGAATTGGGCTACGAAGTTTTGCCTCATCTGCCATGTTTACCTGACCTCTAGCAAGCTGACTACCACTTCTTCAAGCACCTCAACAACTTTTTGCAGGGAAAATGCTTCCAAAACCAGCAGGAGGCAGAATATGCTTTCCAAGAGTTTGTTGAATCCTGAAGCATGGATTTTTTAAGCTATAGAAATTAACAAACTTATTTCTCATTGGCAAGAATGTGTTGGCTATAATGTTCCCTATTTTGTTTAATAAAGATATATTTCAGCCTAATTATAATGATTTAAAATTTACAATATGAAACCACAATTACTTTTTCACCAACCTAATACATGCATCTCAAACTAGATTTTTAGGTTTCTAAATATAGAAAGCCTTATATTAATAATGGGAAAATCATCTCTTAGGCCATAATATGCATTCTTCTAGGGGTTTCCATCGTGGCTCCGAGGTAAAGAATCTGCCTGCCAGTGTAGGAGATGTGGGTTCAATCCTTGGGTCTAGAAGATCCCCTAGAGGAGGAAATGGTAACACACTCCAGTATTCTTATCTGGGAAATCCCATGGACAGAGGAGCCTGGTAGGCTACAGTCCATGGGGTCTCAAATGAGCAGATACAACTTAGTGACTAAACAACAAAAATGCATTATTCTACTAGTTAGGAATGCTTCTCAGCATATTTTTCTATTCTTGCTTTAGTCTGATTCCAAGTGTGTCCTCTATCACTCAAGAGACTTTTATTTCTTTTGAATGTTTTGCTCTTTTAAATTTTTTCTGATATTCAACCTAAACCTTTCTTTTCCCTTAGCCTATTTCAGAATATGTTCTAAAGATGCCAAGTCACAGAGGACTACATTCTAATTGCTGAGATTTGAAGTTGTTGTGATTCGAGTTTTCTTTCTTTTTTTTTTTTTTTTAATCCATTAGCCACATTCTCTTTTAGCCGCAGAGGAACAGATGTTGAGTTTCTAATAAGAAAAAGCATGAATCTCATAGGAAAATAGTATCTCCTGGTTCTAAAAGCAATATCAGAACAGAGAAAAGATTCTAATATTTGACTAAATTTTGCTTAGGAAATGAAAACCTATGGTCTCTTCTGTGTACATTTGCTTATGGTTTAGTCTAAAATAAGCCAGCAAGGCCTTCTTAATTTTGAAACGTATGTCCTCCCCTCAGCAAAATGAACTGTGCTTCATTGCAACCCTTGGAATTTCTTTTCTGTGATTAGTTTACCATGCTGGTAAGCCTGAACTTACTACTTACCATATATAGAGTAAGGTGGAATATAGAAGTGCATAATCGTTCCTAAGTCATAAGAAAGTATTCTCAGTTCATGCCATACCAAAGAAAAATAAAGTTTAAAGTGCAATCAGGTACTTTGATAGAAAACCTCAGTTCTTTGATTACTTCTGAAGAGGTATATGCATTAATGTCAAATCATCACTTGATGTAAAAGCCAGATTTTTGGATAAAAAGCAGCTTTTATAGAACATTAAAATCAGATAGACACACGGTTAAATGCCTTTGTGCTTTGTAACTCTGGTCCCCTGGTGTGTCTTCTGATGAACATGGGAATAATTGAGAACCACATCTTGAAATTGACTAGAAATTGGCTAGAATTATGGATATTAGACCTTTCAAGACAATGGAGTCTGGGTCAGAGGTAGAGGTCAGAAAACCCATGTTTAAAGCCCTTAATATCTGATCTGTATTTTCTTCCTCTTTACTTACCTTCACAAATAACACAATATCCTCCACAGAGCTAATGTTCAAAAAATGTTTTATTTCTTTATACCACAAAGAATGAGAGATAAGGAAGTAGAGACAGCAGACACAAACAACTGTTTGGAAAAATGTTGCTACGTAGGAGAGTGATAATCGAGTATAAGGCCAAGGAAATGGGGTCTTTTCAGGGTAGGGATGGGAGACAGCTTGAAATGGAAAGAAATCAACTAGGATTTGGATATGATATGAAAGAGGAGCAAGATGGTTTGTACTGTTTCCTGGGAGTTGAATGTTACCTTTGGTTAACTACTGATACTATACCCTATGCCTTACTGATAGCAATATACTGTGTGATAGGGACCTTGGTTAATAAAAAGAAATGAGTCCACACTAGGAACCTGGCTTTAATTTGATAGCTATTCATTAGGACAGGCTTCCCAGGTGTTGCTAATGGTAAAGAACCTGCCTGCCAGTGCAGAGGATTTAAAAGACATAGATTCAATCCCTGGGTTGGGAAGATCCCCTGGAGGAGAGCATGGCAACCCACTCCAGTATTCTTGCCTGGAGAATCCCATGGATAGAGGAACCTGGCAGGCTACCCTAGGGTCACAAAGAGTCAGACACAACTAAAGCAACTTAGCAGTCGTGTGCTCATCAGATGACAGCAGAGCTAAGAAACAGAGAAAGGGCTCTAGAAGCAAGGTGGTCCTTGCAGGGTAATGAATCTGTTAACATACTCTTCAACACTATTAGAGGAAACGTGACCTTTCCTCCCTAGGACCTCAGTGCTAAAAACTAGCTTAGAGACCCCAAAGACTCCAGACTTTGGGACATTCTCTGATAACATGGCCAGACATTGAGATCTGGAGGGAAAGAAGGAATTATAAAGCTCAATGAATGTGAAGGAATGGCTAGGAGAGAGGAAAGTTGTAGCTGTTATGTTGAAGCATTGTTTAAAAGAATGAGGCTGGACCATTACTATTATAAACAGACTGATTCCTCTGGAGTACTCACTGCCACAATCGTTCCAAAAGAATGTTGACATACAAGAAGAATCAAATGTATTCTGTGTAAACCTGGAAAGTTAATAGCAGGACAGTGAGACAGATTCTGCTCAGTATTAGGAAGATATCCACACACACAAAAAGAAATAGTTATGTCCTTGAAGTACTGAAACAGGGGAATAAGTATGTAATTAAGGTATTTAATAAATCTTAGACTATTGTTTTCCATAGACAAGTTATGTGACTCACCTCTACACCTTTGTTCATGAAGATTAATTCCCTACTCTTCAACACAACTTTGTCACTTAAATAGCAATAATAGCTGATGCTCTTTGCATGTCAGGCACTATTCTAAATGCATTATGCATATCGAGTCACTTAATCCTCATGAAAATCCTATTATTCTTGTACAATTATTATCCCCATTCTATATATAAATAAATTCAGGAAACCAAGAGGCTGACTTTTCTGAGTAGGTGGCAGAGCCAGGATTCAAACCAAGCATTATATTTGCAGTGTCCATTCTCTGAGAGCAGGACTAGCCTATTCCCTGTACTCTCTTACACTTACCTCATCTCTTCTCCCTGACAACAGTGGTTCTTAAATTAAGGCTGTTTCACAATTGGAGACTACTAAGCCCCACTCCCAAATTTCTGATTTAGAAGGTCTGGGGTGAGGCCTGAGATTCTACATTTCTAACACATTTATAGGTGCTGCTGCTGCTGCTGCTGTTGATTCTGCTGCCTTGGGAACCTCACTTTGAGAACCACGTGTCAGGAAAATCATGGTTTCTGGGATGTTCAACTAATCGGATGCTCAGTTGCTCAGTCATGTTTGACTCTTCTTAACCCTATGGACTGTAGCACACCAGACTCCTCTGTCCATGGAATTTTCCAGGCAAGAATACTGAAGTGAGTTGCCATTTCCTACTCCGGGGATGTTTCCAACCCAGGAATCAAACTTACATCTTTTGTGTCTCCTGTATTGACAGACGGGTTCTTTACCACTAGCACCACCTGGGAAGCCCATTCACCTAATCTGGAGTGAATACATATTATATATAGAGAGAATATATATTTATATTTACTATATAAATATATATAGTAAAGTAAACTTCCAGATGTTCAAGCTGGAAACTTTTTATAAAAAGCAGAGGAACCAGAGATCAAATTGCAAACATCCACTGGATCATCAAAAAAGCAAGAGAGTTCCAGAAAAAACATCTATATCTGCTTTATTGACTATGCCAAAGCCTTTGATGGTGTGGATCACAACAAACTGTGGAAAATTCTGAAAGAGATGTGAATACCAGACCACCTGACCTGCCTCTTGAGAAATCTGTATGCAGGTCAGGAAGCAACAACTAGAACTGGACATGGAACAACAGACTTGTTCCAAAAAGGGAAAGGATGACATCAAGATTGTATATTTCACCCTGCTTATTAAACTTATATGCAGAGGACATCATGAGAAACGCTGGACTGGAAGAAACACAAGCTGGAATCAAGATTGCTGGGAGAAATATCAATAACCTCAGATATGCAGATGACACCACCCTTCTGGCAGAAAGCAAAGAAGAAATAAAGAGCCTCTTGATGAAAGTGAAAGAGAGGATCATTCCAGTGTTCTTGCCTGGAGAATCCCAGGGATGGGAGAGCCTGGTGGGCTGCCGTCTAAGGGGTCGCACAGAGTCGGACACGACTGAAGCGACTTAGCAGCAGCAGCAGCAGAGTGGTAAGAACAGAGGTGGGCTTTTCCCTCTTTTTCATCTAAAATATGACCAAAATATCAGTAGTCAGTCTAGGGGAAGGGCATACATGAGTTTACTGCCATATTCATTTCACCATCCTGTGAGTTTTATGTTTTTTGCAGAAATAAGTTGGAATATACATTCTAATAAGTATTAGCCTGGCATGCTACATCCATGGGGTCACTGAGTCAGACACAACTTGGCGACTGAACAACAGCAACAGTGCATTAGAGTAAAAGGATTAACATGAAGATGTAAAATATGGTATCAAAAACACAAAATGTGAGGGAGGGGAGTTAAAAGGTACACCTTCTAGATGTTAGAACTTAAATCATTACCAATTTAAAGCAGGAGATAAGAGTTAAAGATCAAAATTTATGAACCCAACAGTAGTAACAAATCAAAAGCCTAAAATAAATACACAAAAACTAGAGAGAAAGTAACACAACCATACCACTAAAAAAAAAAAAAAAATCAAATCACAATGGAAGAAGCTAAAAGAAGCACAGAGAAGAACTATAAAAATAACCAGAATAAAAGGAACAAAATAAGTTTGTGACAATAAGCACAAACACTTTTAAATGTCAGTGTAATAAATGCTTCAGTCAAAAGACACAGCTGCAGGGGGGTGGGGTGGACTGGATTAAAAAATAAGACTCATCTATATTCTGCTTAAAAGAACTAAAGACACGCACAAATTCAAAGTGAGGAGAAGTAAAAAGAAATTTCATGCAAATGGAAACAAGGGCGGTGGTAGCAATATTCATATCAGACAAAATAGTCTTTAAAACAAAGTCTATAAAAAATAACAAAAATCATTATTTACTGATAAAAGGATTAATATAAGAAGAGGATATAACACTTTAAAATATATGCACTTGACACATGGGCATCTAAATATTTAAAGCAAATATAAACATGGACACAAAAGGAGAGATTGACATAATACATGTAGGGGACTTTAACACCTCACTTACATCAATGGACACATCATCCAAACAGAAAATCAAGAAGGAAACAGAGATCTTAAATGACACATTAGACCAATTAATCTTAATAGATATCTATAGGACATTCCATCCCAAAAGATCAGAATACACATTCTTATCAAGTTCACAGGGAATGTTCTCCAGAATAGATCATATGTTAAGCCAAAAATAACTCTCAACAAATTTAAAAGAATAGGAATTGTATCGAGCAGTTTCTCCAAACACGATAGTATAAAACTAGAAAGCAATTATAGGAAGAAAAATGGGGAAAATGAAAACAATGTGCTACTAAAAAACCAAAATGGGTCAATGAACAAATCAAGGAGGAAATCAGAAAACAGCTCAAGACAAGTGAAAACAGAAACACGGCTTTCTAATATCTATGGGATGCAGCATTTGACAAAATTCAACATTCATTCATGATAAAAACTCTCATCAAACTGGTTACAAAGGCAACATATCTGAACATAATAAAGGCTACTTACAACATACCCACAACTAACATCATGCTCAATGGTGAAAAGCTGAAAGCTTTCTCTCTAACATCAGGAACAGGCAAGGATGTCCACTCTTGCCACTTCTATTTATAGCACTGGAAGTTCCAGCCACAGCAGTCAAAGAAAAGATAAAAAAGGCATCCAAATTGGAAAGGAAAGAGTAAAACTGTCACTCTCTGAAATGGCATGGTATTACATGAAGAAAACCAAAAAAATAATAATACTATTAGAACTAAAAAATGACTTCAGTAAAGTTGCAGGATACAAGATTAATACATTTAAAAAGTTATTTACTTTTCCATACACTAATATTAAACTATCAAAAAGAGAAAGCAAAAAAAAAAATCCCATTTAAAATCACATCAAAAAGAATAAAATACCTAGGAATAAGCTTAACCAAAAAAGTGAAAAGACTTATACTCTGTAAACTATAAAACACTGATGAAAGAAACTGAAAATGACATAAAGCCATGGAAAGAGATATCCTATGTTCACTGACTAGAAGAATTAATATTGTTAAAATGTCCATACTTCCCAGCACAATCTACAGATTCAATATAATCCATATCAAAATACCCATGACATCCTTCACAGGACTGGAACAAATAACCCTAAAGTTTATATCTGACCGTGAAAGATCTTGAATTGACAAAACAATCTTGAGAAAAAAGAACAAAGTGGGAGATATCACTCCCTGACTTCAGATTATATTACAAAGCTACAGTAATCAAAACAGCATGGCACTGGCACAAAAGAGACATACAGATCAAAAAAAGAGAACGGAGAGCCCAGAAATAAACCTACACATTCATGGTTAATTAATCTACAACAAAGAAAGCAAGAATACACAATGGAAAAAAGACAATCTCTTCAATAAGTGGTGCTGGAAAACGGGACAACTACATGTAAAAGAATGCAATCTGAACATTTCCTCATACTATATACAAAAATAATGTCAAATGGATTAAAGATCTTAAGTCTGGAAACCAAACATAAGCCAAACACACTTTGAATTTTGTCAGAATTCTGACCACATTTGAGAAGTTGACATACCTTCCTGACACCAGTTCTATGAAGTATATGTTTTATATTATACTCAATTTCTATGTCCACATAGCCACATGTCATTCAGCCTCCCCAAGTTTGAACACACTTTACATGGCACGGTTTTTATCATATGATAAAGAAGTCTAGGGATGTCAAACATAAAAAGAGAAACAATAAAGTCAGAAATAAGTTTCAAGCCATAGATGTGGCATTATCTCATAGTTTATAAATATGGAAACTCTATATACCAGGAAAGAATACATTTTGTTTTGAACAAATATGCTCAGGTAATTGAAAATTAATTCTGGCAATTATTGAAAACAGAAGAAGAAAACTATAATACCAAAATCTTAAACTGCTTAGAAATCATCTATATTTACATACAAAAATATGTAAAAATAAACATATAATCACTTAAGGAATTTATCTAGCATAATATGTTAAGCCTTAATTTCAAATGTCCAAAGACTAAACAACCTATTTTACAGTCACAAAAACTGATCTGAACATGAGCAGTCTGAAGTCAGACACAAATGGACTTAAGGTTTATGACCTTAATTCTGAACTTTAGTCCCACATTTGTAAAGTGGAAATTCTACCTTACTTGAACATAGCAAATGATCAAAAATAGTAGCTATTATAATAAAGTAAGACTAAAATGAAAGAATTCTGTGGGACCTAATGTTAAAAAGCTGGTAAAATAAACTTTTAACCATAAACTAAACATAGCAGACAATTATTAAGTAGTAATTATGAGCCTCACAGGGCCACATTAGAAAGGATGAAACAGATAAAGTCATTTCTCCTGAGTAGGAAGTTCTAGACTACTCAGAAAACTAGTAAGAAATTATAAAAAGCAAAGTAAATAACAGGCATTAAGCTCTCTTTTAAAGTACCCAGAAAGCTCAGATATATAATCTTTCCTTGAGTGAAGTCGCTCAGTCATATCTGACTCTTGGTGACCCCATGGACTGTAGCCTACCAGGCTTCTCCTGGAAATCAGATTTTCCAGGCCAGAGTACTGGAGTGGGTTGCCATTGCCTTCTCCAGGAAATCTTCCCAACCCAGGGACTGAACCCAGGTCTCCCGCATTGTAGGCAGACGCTTTACCATCTGAGCCACCAGGGAAGTCATAATCTTTCTTTGCTTGATCAGAAAGGTTTAAGGGGGGTGCTTCCCTGGTTAAGAATCCATCCGCCAATGCAAGGGACACAGGTTCAATCCCTGATCTAGGAATATCCCCCACGCTATGGAGCAACTAAGCCCAGGCACCACAACTACAGAGCCCACGTGTCACAACTACTGAAGCCCATGTGTGCCAGAACCCATGCTCAGTAACAAGAGAAGCCACCACAACGAGAAGTTTGAAACCTGAGATGCCCCTGTTCACTGCAATGAAGACACAGAGCAGCCAAAAATAAAGTAATATTTTTCAAAAAAGAAAAAGAAAAGAACAGTTCAATGGAGAATGTCAAATTGAATTAGGGTTCCTTGGAGAAGAAGGATAAAAGAATTAAGAAAAAAATCAAACATGGAGACAAGAAAATACAAATGAACTAAGACTGAAGTCTAACGTATGTATAATCTGCTGGAGAAAGGCTTTTCCAACTGACCAGCAGAAAATAAAGTAGAGTCCAAGAAGATCTTGTGCAAAGATCCTGAATTCACCTCCTCTCATAGACAGACCAAATCTACAGCTACACAAAGATCATTTCCACCAGGAAATGATCTAAAAACTAGATGAACTACGAACTACTTCCCCACAACAAACAACCACAACCAGACAAGTAAAAGGACAGACAGAGGACTTCTGTGGTGGTCCACTGGTTAAGATTCCACACTTCCAATGCAGGGGCCAAGGGTTCAATCCCTGATGGGGAAACTAAGATATCACATGCCGCACAGTGTGGCCAATTTTTTTAATAAATAAAGGAGGGGGGCAGAGATAAGATCTCAGCAAAAACCCCACCTCTGGCTCCACAACACCAATAGGGAAGCCTCGCCAATCTAGAATTCCCCTCCTGGAGGAGTAGGGCTGATGCCTCACATCGGGCACCCCATCCCTCGGGATCTGCACTAGAAAGAAAAGCCCCTCAATATCTTGCTTAGAAAACCAACGGGGCTGACATCCGAGGGACCCAAAGCACTATATGAAAACTACAATTCCCCTTTCAATGGGTCTGCATGCAGCCTCACTCAAACTAAGATCAAGCAAGGAAAGAAAAAAAAAAAAAAAAAACAGCAATTTAGAAGTGCCTGGACTATATGCCAAGGACTCATTTGCTCATCTAAGAGCAGCTGCTGGAGGGACAGGGAAGAGCAGAATCTTGCCTTGGAGAGCGCTGGTGACACCGTTACTGCACTCTCCTGCTAGCCTGCCAGCAGAGCGGGGCTGAACCGGAGGCAGCAGCCTCCCTCCAGCCTTGCTAAGTCAGGCAGGGGAAGGTGATGGCAACCACTGCCTTGCTGAGGCCCAAAAGTTCAGGGGGCTGCAGCACTCCCTCTTTACTGGTTTGAGTGGATGAGCAGAACAGACAACATTCTACTGCTCCCTAGCTAAATCCTGGCGCTACATTTAGCCACTCCCTGGTGGAGGCTGACAGCATGAGCCAGGCAGCATTCTTCCACCCTCAGACCAAAGCTGGCAGGGGTACACAGGAAAGGCACTCCCCTGCTGCACGGCTGAAACCATGGGCATGTGGACTCAAGGCCTTTTCCCACTGTCTCTGGAAAGCCAGAGGGTCAGCCTGCCACTGACACTCTCCAGCTGACTTGCTAAAGCCAGCAGGCCTGTGCAGTCCATACAAGGGCCACCCCCTCGATTGCCTAGCCCTGTTCAACAAGGAGGCAGATATTATTGAGCTCTAGGGGACTATAACAGTTGAAAAGACTGTTCTTGGCAGGCCACCACCCCCAGAGCACTGCATAGAAAGTCAAGTGAAATTCAAGCCTAGTCTGCCTGTGAAAAGGCCCCATTTACTTAGCCTGGAGCTTTGCCCCTCAGGTTTCAGGTTTCCCACACACCCAGAGCTAAGGAGGTGCTCCCAAGGAGACGCCAGCCCTACCTTCTCCTCTGACCTTACCAACAGCTCTAAAAGACCTTCCAGAAAGGAGCTGCACAACTGTCTAGAGCCTCAATTTTTCTGTCACCCAGGGAACTACAGCTTTACTGGACTGGAGGCCAGCAGGAATTACAAATGTGATGCACAGGAGTGTACATATTTCTATACTTTAAAAGATCCTGCTGGGGGTCTGGCTTCCAACCAGCCTGAAACTAGGTGCTGGTTTCTTCTATTAAAACACTGATAGGTCTTAGCACTCCCTCAAAAAGCCTACAAAGGGAAGGGAATCCATAGAGAGATTCCAAAAGTTTGGCAACTGAATATATGGAGGAGACTGTAAGGATGAGAGATAATCTTTAGGCTTCTTATGGTGACTACGGTCAACAAGTATAAAAGATATAAGGAAGTTCCCATAGCAACACTCTGAATGTAGCATGACAGGGAGAGAAAGGGAGATGGGAGAAGACACCAGCATTCTAGAGGCACTTTTTCCATCCTGCCAGTGGTAGAATGGAGGTCATGGGGCACCCTCTTCACAACTGCTCATTTTAGGCACTTTTTCAGTGAAATTAAAAAATGAAAAAATTATATCTTACTTCATTTATCATGGTGAGATAGGATAAAGAAAAATAGTGTTGATGCCTACAGTCAATTAATCTGACAAAAGAGATAAGAGTATACAATAGAAAAAAAGACAAATCTCTTCAGCAAGGGTACTGGGAAAGCTGGACACCCACTTGTGAATCAAAGAAGTAAGAATACTCCCTCACATCATACACAAGATTTACCAAGTACACTATGGAAAACAGTATGGAGGTTCCTCAAAAAACTAAAAATAGAGTTGCCATTATGATTCCACAATCCTACTCCTGAGCATATATTCAGAGAAAACTACAATTCAAAAGATACAAACACTCCCATGTTCATAGCAGCAGTATTTTACAACAGCCGAGACATGGAACCAACCTAAATGTGCATCAACAGATGAATGGAAAAAGAAGATGTGACACACACACATCAGAATATTATTCAGCCATTAAAAAAAGACTGAAATAATGCCATTTGCAGCAACATGGATCTAGAGATTATCATATTAATCAAAGTCAGAGAGATAAAGACAAATACTGTATGATATCTCTTATATGTAGAATCACAAAAAATGATACAAATGAACTTACGTAAAAGATAAAACAGACTCACAGACACGAAAAATAAACTTACGACTACCAAAGAGGAAAGAGAGATAGGGAATAAATTAGGAATTTGGGATTAGCAGATAGAAACTGCTATATGTAAAACAGGTAAATAATAAGGTAATACTGTATAGCACTGAGAAATATATTCAATATTATGTAATAAACTATAATGAAAAATAATCTGACAAAAACAACATGTATATATA
>SJYC01124111.1:0-28440 GCA_006408675.1 Madoqua kirkii | reverse complement strand
TATAATAGACAATGAACTTGAATCATACTACAGTGGCCCATTTGAAATATGAATAAAAATACCAAGCACAGATGTTAGCCACAGTCATATTCTGGTTAGAGAAAACATACATAAATACACTACTTTAAAAATGCAGAAGTGACTTAATACTGTTAAATTTAAAACATTAGCACCTTTAAAGAATACATTTTTATATAAGAAAATCTCTCAAGACAAAATATATACAAAGAGAAACATCCCTCCTTCTTATTTCTTCACTCCAAACTTTCAGTTCTCATTTCTGATTTCCACTTCTGACCAAATATGGTTTCTCTGGCTTGCGCCTTTCTCCTCTCCACTTATAGCCCCAAACACAAAGAATTAAACCATTAATAATCCTTGGTGGGGGGCTTCTCTGGTGGCTCAGACAGTGAAGAATCTGCCTGCAATGCAGGAGACCTAGGTTCCATCCCTGGGTAGGAAAGATCCTCTGGAGAAGGGAATGGCAACTCACTCCAGTATTCCTGCCTAGAGAATTCCATGGACAGAGGAGCCTGATGGGCTACAGTCCACAGAGTCACAAAGAGTCGATACAACTGAGCAACTAACACTTTCACTTTTTCAACCCTTGGTTCATTTTAACATTAAATGCTTGGACTTCATTTTTATATTTAAATAATATAATAAATACCTATTAACCCATCACCCAAGATAAGAAGTAAAACATTACCAACAGTTTCCATTTACTGACACAAATTTATATATCCTAGACTTCCCTGGTGGATCAGATGGTAAAAGCATCTGCTTACAGTGCAGGAGACCTGGGTTCGATCCCTGGGTTGGGAAGATCCACTGGAGAAAGAAACGACAACCCACTCCAGTATTCTTGCCTGGAAAATCCCATGGACAGAGGAGCCTAGCAGACTTACAGACCACAGGTTCGCAAAGAGTCAGACTCGACTAAACGACTCCACTTCATTCATACATCCTAAACGCTGTCACTCATCCACTACTGGGTAGCCCCTCTTCTAAATTTTTTTGCTTTTCACTCCTTTGCACACACACCACACACAGAGACACACACACACCGAGTTATATTCTCCATTTTTGTATTATAAAATTTGAGTTTTGATTAGCCTGTGTGTCTGGTTGTTGCTGTTAACTGTGAAGCTATATAAATTCACTTGGCCTCAAATTAGATTCTTTTCATGTTCCACAAGTGAAATAATGGAAATTCCAAAATATTCCCAGAGGGAACACACATACACATAAAAACTGACAGACAGACTAAAAATGACAAGAGGGAAAATCTCAGTGAAAACTAGGTTAAACAGGAGGTGCCAAGAAGATATTCAAATGATAACAACTGAGGCTCAATCCTCTGTTTTTTTAAGATTAAAAGCATCACAGGCAACTAGGGGAAAAATGCCATTCTCTAGAAGGTAAGAATCATCATAATCCCTTGACAATAGTAAAGCGAGAGAGAAAGTTCAAGCCTCCTTTACCTATTCATGAAATCAAAAGGAAAAAAGAATCCCTTGATGTTTTTATAATTTTCTTTTTCTACTACATCTAGTACCAGACAGAAGAAAGCACAATGAAAACTACAATACCTAAAAATGCTTGCACCTCTTAAATGATCTGATATTCAACTTCCCCAAAGACACATTAATATTTAAACTATTCTACAAATAAAATCCAATCCCAATTTATTTTTCTTTATTTACAAATAAAAACCCCACAAGCCTAAAATATTTTCTTGCTGACCCTTTAAGAAAATGTTGGCACACTCCTGCCTTAAGACTGAAGGCTGTTTCGGACATACCAACAAAAACTGACTAATTTGACTATATTCTAGAATAAAGCCCAGAAATATTTAAAGGAATACAAAATATCAGCCCTGAGCAACATAAAATTCACAAAGTGTGGCATCCAACAGAATGTTTCAAAGCAAGCAAAAGCAAGAAAAACTGATTCATAATTAGAAAAGCAATCAATTAACAGGACAGACTGACATTTCTTTAATGATGTATAGCTGACTTATAATATTACATATGTTTCAGGGATATAACATAGTGAGTTACAATACAGTAATTCACAATTTTTAAAAACTATACTTTATTTATACTTATTATAAAATACTGGCTATATTGCCTATGCTATACTGTATATCCTTATAGCTTATTTATTTTTAATTGAAATATTAGTTTCTGGTGTACAGCAAAGTGATTCAATTATATGTGCATATATATATATACACACACACACACACGTTGTTTTTGCTCAGTTATGTCCAACTTTTTGTGATCTTATTTACAAATACTCTTTTACAAGATACTGAATATAGTTTTCTGTACTGTGCAGTAAGACCCTGTTATCTAATTTTTATACAGTGGTTTGTATCTCCTTGTAGCTTATTTTATACCTAATAGTTTATAACTCTTAGTCCTCTGACCCTAATTGCCCCTCTCCCCTTCCTTCTCTCCACTGATAACCACTAGTTTGTTCTCTGAAAGTCCACTTCTTTTTTTTTTACATTTACTAGTGTACTGCATTTTCTAGATTCCACATATAAGTGATATCATACAATATTTCTGTATGCCTTATTTTTCTGACTTAAATCACTAAGCATAAAACCCTCCAAGTCCAACCATGCAAATGGCAAAATTTCATTGTGTGTGTATATGTGTATATACATCTTCCTTATCCATTCATCTATTGATGGACACTTAGATTGGTTCTATATCTTGGCTACTATAAACAGACTTTATTTTCTGGTTCTCCAAAATCACTGCAGACAAAGACTGCAGCCATGAAAGTAAAACTCGCTTGCTCCTTGGAAGAAAAACTATGACAAACCTAGGCAGTGTATTAAAAAGCAGAGACATCAATTTGCTGGCAAAGGTCCATCTAGTCAAGTCTATGGTTTTCCCAATAGTCATGTATACATGTTAGAGTTGGGCCATAAAGAAGGCTGAGCACCAAAGAATTGATGCTTTCAAACTATGGTGTTGGAGAAGACTCTTAAGAGTCCCTTGGACAGCAAGGAGATCAAACCAGTCCATCCTAAAGGAAATCAGTCCTGAATATTCACTGGAAGGACTAAAGTTGTAACTGAAGCTCCAATACTTTGGCCACCTGATGCAAAGAGCCAACTCACTGGAATGACTGAGGGCAGGAGGAGAAGGGGATGACAGAGGATGAGATGGTTGGATAGCAACACCAACTCAATGGACATGAGTTTGAGCAAACTCTGGGAGATAGTAAAGGACAGGGAAGCCTGGTATGCTGCAGTCCATGGAGTCGCAAAGAATCGGACGCAAATGAGCAACTGAACAACATTACTGTGAACAATAGAGTACATGTATCTTTTTTAATTAATGCTTCAGCTTTTTTTCTTTCTGGATATATATACACAGGGGTGGAAGTGTTGAATCATACAGTAGTTCTACTGTTAGTTTTTTGAAGAACCTCCATACTATTTTCCATGTGGCCACAACAACTTACATTCCCACCATTAGGGTGTGAGCTCCCCTTTCTCCACATTCTCACCAACATTTGTTATTTGTGGCCTTTTTGGTGACAGTCATTCTGAGAGGCATGAAGTTTTCATGTGCATTTCTGATAATTAATAATTCTGAGTATCTTTTCATGTGTTTGTTGGCCATCTGTACAGCTTCTATGGGAAAATATCTATTTAGATCTTCTGCCCATTTTGTTAAATGAGTTGTTTTATTTGATGTTGAGTTGTATGAGCTGTTTATATATTTTGGATATCAATCAGTCAAATCACTGCATCTTCTCCCCTTCAATAGATTGTCTTTCATTGTGTCAATTGTTTCCTTTGCTGTGCAAAAGCCTTTAAGTTTAATTAGGTCCCATTTGTTTATTTCTGCTTTAATTTCTGTTACTTGAGAAGACAGATTTTTAAAAAATTTAACAGATTAAAATAACAATTTATGGTTTCTGGTCACCTATTTAGGTCTTTGATCCATTTTGACATTATTTTTGTATACGGTACATGAAAATGTTATAATTTCACTCTGGACGTGTAGCTGTCCAGTTTTCCAAGCGCCACTTATTGAAGAGATTGTCTCTATTCCATTGTATATACTTGCCCCCTGCATCTATATTAATTGACTAAAACTACATGGGTTTATTTTGGGGCTCTTTATTCTGTTCCATTGATTTATGTCTGTTTTTCTGCCAGTACCACATTGTTTAGATTACTGAAGCTTTGCAGTATAGTCTGAAGTCTACAAATGTGATAACTCCAGCTCCATTCTTTCTTAAGATTGTTTTGGTTATTCAAGGTCTTTTTGTGTTTCCAGACGAATTTTAAAATTATATGTCCTAGTTCTGTGATAAATGTCATTGACATTTTCACAAGGAGGGCACTGAATCTATAGATTGGTCTGAGGAGCACGGTCATTTAACAATTTTAATTCTTCCACTCTACAAACATAGTATAGCTTTCCATAGGATAGACTGACATCTAAACGCTATGATAAACATACTCCATTTACACAAGAAGATAAAAGAGAATGTGAACATGTTTTAAAAAAGACATAGGCTATCTCTCCATAAAGAGCATATAAAAACACATACAACTCCTAAAAATGAAAAATGCAGTGTCTGAGACGAAAAATATACCAGGATAGATTAACAATATTAGATACTGCCAAAAAAAAAAAAAAAAGATTAGTAAACATGAAGAGGCAGCAACAGAAAGTAATGAAAACACAAAAGGGGAAAAAAGACTGAAGAAATATACATACACACAGTTATCTGAAATAAGCAAGTAACTCTTAAAACTCAACAAGAAAATAAACAATCTGGGCTAAAGACCTGACAGATACCTCACCAAGGAGGACATATAGATGGCAAATAAGCATATGAAAAGTGTCCCATCACATGTTATTAGGGAAAACAAACTCAACAAAGAAATACCATAACACAGGTAGCAAAACACTGACATCAATGCTCATGAAGATGTGGAGCAACAGAATTTCTAATTTCACAGAATATATGGGTATTTTCTACATTTTCTGTTCAGTGTTTCTGTAAGCCTAAAATTGCTCTTAAAAAATAAAATGTAAGACCAGAAACTGTAAAACTCCTAGAGGAAAACATAGGCAAAACACTCTCTGACATAAATCACAGCAAGATCCTCTATGATCCCCACCTCCCTGAGTAATGGAAATAAAAGCAAAAATAAACAAGTGGGACCTAATTAAACTTAAAAGCTCTTGCACAATGAAGAAAACTATAAGCAAGGTGAAAGACAGCCTTCAGAGTGGGAGAAATTAATAGCAAATGAAGCAACTGACAAAGAATTAGTCTCAAAAATATACAAACAACTCATGCACCTCATTACTAAAAAAATAAATGACCCAATCAAAATATAGGCCAAAGAACTAAACAGACATTTCTCCAAAGAAGACATAGATGGCTAACAAACACATGAAAACATGCTCAAAATCACTCATTATCAGAGAAATGCAAATCAACACCACAATGAGGTACCATTTCATGCCAGTCAGAATGACTGCTATCAAAATGTCTCCCGACAATAAACACTGGAGAGGGTGTGGAGAAAAGAGAACCCTCTTACACTGTTGGAGGGAATGCAAATTAGTATAGCCACTATGGACAGTGTGGAGATTCCTTAAAAACTTGAAATCAGAACTGCCATCAGTTCAGTTCAGTCACTCAGTTGCGTCCGACTCTTTGTGACCTCATGAATAGCAGCACATCAGGTCTCCCTGTCCATCACTAGCTCCCGGAGTTCACTCAGACTCACGTCCATTGAGTCAGTGATGCCATCCAGCCATCTCATCCTCTTTTGTCCCCTTCTTCTCCTGCCCCAATCCCTCCCAGCATCAGGTCTTTTCCAGTGAGTCAACTCTTCGCATGAGGTGGCCAAAGTACTGGAGTTTCAACGTTAGCATCATTCCTTCCAAAGAAATCCCAGGGCTGATCTCCAATACGACCCAGCAATTCCACTGCTGGGCATATGCACTGAAGAAACCAGAATTAAAAGACACATGTGTACCCCAATGTTCATCGCAACACTGTTTACAAGAGATAGGACATAAAAGCAACCTAGATATCCATCAGCAGATGAATGGATAAGAAAGTTGTGCTACATGTACACAATGGAATATTACTCAGCTAATAAAAAGAACACATTTGAATCAGTTCTAATGAGCTGGATGAAACTGGAGCCTATTATACACAGTGAAGTTAAGTCAGAAAGAAAAACACTAATACAGCATCAGTTCAGTTCAGTCACTCAGTCCTGTCCGACTCTTTGGAACCCCATGAATCGCAGCACACCAGGCCTCCCTGTCCATCACCAACTCTCGGAGTTCACTCAAACTCACGTCCATCAAGTCTGTGACGCCATTCAGCCATCTCATCTTCTGTCGTCCCCTTCTCCTCCTGCTCCCAATCCTTCCCAGCATCAGAGTCTTTTCCAATGAGTCAACTCTTCACATGAGGTGGCCAAAGTACTGGAGTTTCAGCTTTAGCATCATTCCTTCCAAAGAAATCCCAGGGCTGATCTCCTTCAGAATGGACTGGTTGGATCTCCTTGCAGTCCAAGGGACTCTCAAGAGTCTTCTCCAACACCAGTTCAAAGACATCAATTCTTTAGCCTGAGTCTCTTAGGTCTCCTGCATTGGCGGGTGGGTTCTTTACCACCGGCACCACCTGGGAAGCCCACCTATGCATGTACCATTCTTTTTCAAGTTCTTTCCCCATTTAGGCTTTTACATAGTATGGAGCAGATTTATATAAAATCATTTCAATTTTAAGCCTATGGGGTCGGCATTATTAAATCCTTGTGAGAGACGAAGAGATTGAAGCATAACAAAATCAAGTCTGTAACGTCTCCGCTTTTAAATGTGCTATCTAGGTTGGTCATAACTATTATTCCAAGGAGTAAGCGTCTTTTAATTTCATGGCTGCAATCACCATCCACAGTGATTTTGGAGCCCCCCAAAATAAAGTCTGAAACTGTTTCCACTGTTTCCTCATCTATTTCCAATGAAGTGATGGGATCAAATGCCATGATTTTCATTTTCTGAATGTTGAGCTTTAAATCAACTTTTTCACTCTCCACTTTCACTTTCATCAAGAGGCTTTTTAGTTCCTCTTCACTTTCTGCCATAAGGGTGTGTCATCTGCATATCTGAGGTTACTGATATTTCTCCTGGCAATCTGGATTCCAGCTTGTGCTTCTTCCAGCCCAGCGTTTCTCATGATGTACTCTGCATAGAAGTTAAATAAGCAGGCTGACAATATACAGGCTTGACATACTCCTTTCCCTATTTGGAACCAGTCTGTTGTTTCATGTCCAGTTCTAACTGCTGCTTCCTGACCTGCATACAGATTTCTCAAGAGGCAGGTCAGGTGGTCTGGTATTCCCATCTCTTTCAGAATTTTCCAGTTTCTTGTGATCCACACAGTCAAAGGCTTTGGCATAGTCAATAAAGCAGAAATAGATGTTTTTCTGGAACTCTCTTGCTTTTCCCATGATCAAGCAGATGTTGGCAATTTGATCTCTGGTTCCTCTGCCTTTTCTAAAACCAGCTTGAACATCTGGGAGTTCACAATTCATGTATTGCTGAAGCCTGGCTTGGAGAATTTTGAGCCTTACTTTACTAGCATGTGAGATGAGTGCAATTGTGAGGTGGTTTGAGCATTCATTGGCAATGCCTTTCTTTGGGATTGGAATGAAAACTGACCTTTTCCAGTCCTGTAACCACTGCTGAGTTTTCCAAATTTGCTGGCATATTGAGTGCAGCACTTTCACAGCATCATCTTTCAGGATTTGAAATAGCTCAACTGGAATTCTATCACCTCCACTACCTTTGTTCATAGGGATGCTTTCTAAGGCCCACTTGACTTCACATTCCAGGATGTCTGGCTCTAGGACAGTGATCACACCACTGTGATTATCTTGGTCATGAAGATCTTTTTTGTATAGTTCTTCTGAGTATTCTTGCCACCTCTTAATATCTTCTGCTTCTGTTACGTCTATAGCATTTCTGTCCTTTATCGAGCCCATCTTTGCATGAAATGTTCCCTTGGCATTAAGACTACATATGCAAGACAGCAAAAGAGACAAAGATAAAAAGAGCAGACTTTTGGACTCTGGGACAAGGCGAGGCTGGGATGATTTGAAAGAATACCATTGAAACATGTATATTACCATATGCGAAACCGATCACCAGCCCAGTTCAATGCATGAAACAGGGCACTCAAAGTCAATGCACTGGGACAACCCAGAGGGATGGGATGGGGAGGGAAAAGGAAAGGGGGTTTGGGATGAGGGGACATATGTACACCCATAGCTGATTCAGCTGAACGTATGGCAAAAAACACCACAATACTGTAAAGTAATTAGCTTCCAATTACAATTAATTATTGTGACCCCATAGACTATACAGTCCATGGAATTCTCCAGGCCAGAATACTGGAGTGGGTAACCTTTCCCTTCCCCAGGGGATCAACCCAACCCAGGGATCAAACCAAGTTCTCCCGCAATGCAGGCAGATTCTTTACCAACTGAGCTATCAGGGAAACTCGAATTTAAAAGAAAAAAAAAAAACTATTAAAACAAATATATTTCTGTATTTTATTTCTTCAGTATTTCATACCCAAAATTCTTCACAAATCCACGTTTTTGAGAAAGCACCATACCACTTTCCACAGTGGCTGCATTAGCAAAACACATGGATTCCAAATTTTTCCAATTCCATCCTCACCAATACTTCATTTTCTGTGGGGCTTTTTTTCTTTTCTTTATTCTAGCCATTACAGTAGGTGTTATATAATGGATGTGAAGTGTTCTCTTTTTGTGGTTTTTATTTGCATTTCCCTAATGATGATGCTCGGAGAAGGCAATGGTCACCCACTCCAGTGTTCTTGCCTGGAGAATCCCAGGGACGGGGGAGCCTGACGGGCTGCTGTCTGTGGGGTCTCACAGAGTCAGACACAACTGAAGTGACTTAGCAGCAGCACCAACAATGATGATGCTGAGCATCACATGCCTATAAGCTATTTGTATATCTTCTTTGGAAAAACGTCTATTCAAAATCTTTGCTCATTTTTCAATCAAAATGGGTTTGTTTTGTTATTGTTGTTAAGTATTTCCGATTTTTTATAATACATGAAACGATATAATATTACTTGAAGGTAGGTTGTGATGAATTAAAGATAAATAGTATAAATCAAAAAGAAGCATTAAAAAATAAGACAAGACAAAAAGACATATTTAAGATATACAAGACAGGAGATAAAAATAGAATTATTTTATGATTTAAATCCCATAATACACACATTAAACAAAATGGTCTAAAACACAATGATAATCAGGATGCAATATTGGATAAAAAAGCAAGACTCAATTACGTGCTGTCTACAAGAGATGCATTTCAGGTATAAAGAAAATCAAAGATTAGCAGTAAAAGGCCATAAGAGATATACCACGCCAAAACTACTCAAAAGAAAGGAGGAGTGTTTCAGAGCAAGAAATATTACCAGCGACTTCATTAAAAACGTCAGTACAGTTTAGTCACTCAGTCATGTCCAACCCTTTGCGACCCCATGAATTGCAGCACGCCAGGCCTCTCTGTCCATCACCAACTCCCAGAGTTCACCCAAACTCATGTCCATAGAGTCAGTGATGCCATCCAGCCATCTCATCTCCTGTTGTCCCCTTTTCCTCCTGCCCTCAATCTTTCCCAGCATCAAGGTCTTTTTCAATGAGTCAGCTCTTCACATGAGGTGGCCAAAGTATTGGAGTTTCAGCTTTAGAATCATTCCTTCCAAAGAACATCCAGGACTAATCTCCTTTAGGATGGACTGGTTGGATCTCCTTGTAGTCCAAGGGATTCTCAAGAGTCTTCTCCAACACCACAGTTCAAAAGCATCAATTCTTCAGCATTCAGCTTTCTTCACAGTCCAACTTTCACATCCATACATGACCACAGGAAAAACAATAGCCTTGACTAGACGGACCTTAGTCGGCAAAGTAATGTCTCTGCTTTTGAATATGCTATCTAGGCTGGTCATAACTGTCCTTCCAAGGAGTAAGCATCTTCTAATCTCATAACTACAATCACCATCTGCAGTGATTTGGGAGCCCCCCAAAATAAAGTCTGAAACTGTTTCCCCATCTATTTCCAATGAAGTGTTGGGACCAGATGCCATGATCTTCGTTTTCTGAATATTGAGCTTTAAGCCAACTTTTTCACTCTCCACTTTCACTTTCATCAAGAGGCTTTTTATAGTTCCTCTTCACTTTCTGCCATAAGGGTGGTGTCATCTGCATATCTGAGGTTACTGATATTTCTCCTGGCAATCTGGATTCCAGCTTGTGCTTCTTCCAGCCCAGCATTTCTCGTGATGTACTGTGCATAGAAGTTAAATAAGCAGGGTGACAATATACAGCCTGACGTTTCTCTCAGAATTTTCCAGTTTCTTGTGATCCACACAGTCAAAGGCTATGGCACAGTCAATAAAGCAGAAATAGATGTTTTCGGGAACTCACTTCCTTTTTCCACGATCCAGAGGATGTTGGCAATTTGATCTTTGGTTCCTCTGCCTTTTCTAAAACCAGCTTGAACATCTGGGAGTTCACGGTTCTCAAATTGCTGAAGCCTGGCTCGGAGAATTTTGAGCATTACCTTATTAGCATGTGAGATGAGTGCAATTGTGTGGTAGTTTGAGTAATCTTTGGCATTGCCCTTCTTTGGGATTGGAATGAAAGCTGATCTTTTCCAGTTCTGTGGCCACTGCTGAGTTTTCCAAACTGCTGAGTTTTCCAACATATCTATACATAAAGAAGACTTTACTATCCTAAATGTTATAATGGAATGGTAAAACACATAAAGCAAAAACTCATAAAATTATAAGAATTCATTAACAGTGGAAGATTTCAACAACTAACTCCTATAACTGACAGAATAAGCAGAAAGACAATATGTAAGGATATAGAAGAAAGGAACAAGACAGAAAATATTCTGGGACATAAAACATATCTCAGAACACTTAAAAGGACTAGAATCACATAAACTATGTCTTCTAATAACAATGGTATTGAATTAGAAATTAATAATACAAAGGTTCCAGGAAAATCTCTCAAAATTTAAAAAGAAAACAATATCCTTCTAGATAATTCATGGTTCAAGGACAAAAATCACAAGGAAACATACAAAAAAAATTGAATGAAAAATGAAACAGCAAAATCACCACTTGTAAAAAAAAACAACAACAACAACACAAAATTCAGCAAAAGGTAAATAAAAATGAATCAAAATTGAAAGGTAAAAACTTTTGAAAAACCTGTATTCTGAGAGAATGTTGATAATGGGGGAGAACAAGTATGTACAGAGTCAGGAGGGTATAAGAGAAATATATGTACCTTCTGGTCAATTTTGTTATGAACCTAAAGCTGCTCTAAAATGTAAAGTCTTTCTTTTTCAAAGTTCATTAGGGTAAGTCACATGAAGGAACACATCTTTGTACATAATTTATATACATATACACACACATATCTAAAGGAGGAATTCTATCTAGAATATATATAGGATTCTTATACCTCAATAATAAAAACACCATTAAAAATGGGTAAAAGATTTGGAGAAACAATTTTATAAAAACAATAAAAAGGCAAATAATCACAAGAAAAGATGATCAATATTATTAGACATTAGGAAAATTCAAACATTGCCAGTGGGAATGAAAGTCAAAATAGCCACTTTGGAATTTCAATTAGCACTTTCTTACAAAGTTAAATCAACACTTACTATGTGTGTGCTAAGTCACTAAGCACACACAGCCTTTTATAGCTGTGCTTTTTTAATTAGCATAATGTTTTCAAGGTTCATCAGGTTATATTACTTATCAGAACTTCAATTATTTATGACCAAATAATATTTCATTATAACCACATTCTATTTATAAACTGACAGACATCTGGACTGCTTCTACTTTTTGGCTAATGTGAAGAATGCTGGCATAAATATTCACATACAAGCTTTTGTGTAGATATATGTTTTCATTTTTATTGGCTATACACCTAGGTGTGGAATTGCTGGGTCACAGGCAGTGGCACCACTCCAGTACTCTTGCATGGAAAATCCCATGGACAGAGGAACCTGGTGGTCTGCAGTCCATGGGGTTGCTGAGAGTCGGATACGACTGAGCGACTTCACTTTCACTTTTCATTTTCCTGCATTGGAGAAGGAAATGGCAACCCACTCCAGTGTTCTTGCCTGGAGAATCCCAGGGCGGGGGAGCCTGGTGGGCTGCCGTCTATGGGGTTGCACAGAGTCGGACACGACTGAAGCGACTTAGCAGCAGCAGCAGCATGACAACTCTGTATTTAACTTTTTAGTAACTGTCAAGCTATTTTCCAGTGACTATACTATCTTACATTCTCAGAAGCCATGTATGAGAGTTTCAATTAGTCCACATCCCACCAACATCAGCTATTATCTCTCTTTTGGATCTAGCCATTTTAGTGGGTGTGACGTGGAAAGGGGGACTTCTTACAGTGATAAAAGGCTTTGTGTTTTGACAGTTACATAACAATATCCATCTGGCAAAACTCATCAAATTTTCTGCTTAAAATTGATGAGTTTCATGGCATGAACATTATTTCTCAATAAAGATAAATCCTTTAAAAGACTAACGTTAAAATATCTATTATTTAGAAAATTATGAGTGTTCATTTTCACACCTAGGAATGTGTAGGGATAAATAAACAATTTCCAAGACCATAATTTGTCCAATTCACTAAGACACCTACAATCTTCTTTATAGTTCTACAGTTTAAAAAAAAAAAAGGCATTTAAACTATATGATAAGGATCAGCATCTCCATTACAAGTCTGTTTATTTGGGTCAGAATCATTAAGCTCACATGTAATTCAGTTGCTTCATGTTACACTTTTGTTTTTATCTGATTTGAGATATCCGTCACTAACCCTTCTGATGTACTTTTAATAGTTTATACCAAGTCCTGCAAGGGAACCATCATTTATTTTAAAGGGCTGATTTAATTTAGAGTGAACGTACCTTGAATAGATTACAGCTGTCTTTGTGATATACTTCATCCCAACAGCTTAAAATTTTCAATGTACTTAATGTAGGAAAATAGACTACCTATATATGGGTCCCAATATTGACTATCTTCACTGCTCTTCACTGTTAGACTAAAAACCAAGGACTTCAAATATAATGAAGACACAATTGAAGATACCTTAGAGTTTCAAGTGTGAATGAAAATACAGAAAAACAGAGCTACTTTTACAAATTTCAATGAATACAAAATTGTTTGATTTCTGCTGTCAGAGTCATAGCCTAGAAACACCTGGACTTGTTAAGACTGTTTTCCTGTAATAAAAAATCATTAATGGAAGACAGTGAGGCCTAAATGGTTAAGGGTGAGCTTGAAACTTCAAATTCCAACTGGATCACTTAAGAGCTATGTATCTTGATGCTAGTCACCTACCTCTTTGAGCTTAGTTTCCTCACCTATAAAATAGAGTAATGGTATTCACCTTGCAAAAGAGTGGTAAGGTGGTGATAATATTTATAATCAACCTAGAATTTTATCTGAAGAGTATCAAAGCAATATTATACATTTGATTTGTCCATTTACTTTCTCTCTTTTCTCTTTAGTATACTTCCTACTCACTATAGCCCTCATAGGAAAAGTCCCAAACTATAGGGATCAAATATTTAGGTATAAGCTGAGAATACGCTTAGATCAATTTATCTAACTCAATACCATGGCATCACCAAAAACTAAAAGGCTTTTTAAACTAAAAAAGCAGTATTTCTAAACAAACATTCTCCTTTAAAAACACTGTTTCTCTGGCAAAAACATTAAAAATGAACAGAACATATGTTCCCAAGTTAGAATTAACCTAAATCACAGGGTTCACAAAATTTTGTAAAAATCTAAATGATCCCAAGTGACAAAGGCCCCAGTGATAAGGACTAGGTGTTATGAAAGAAAAAAAAATACACAAAGCAAACTGAGAAGTAATTAGAGCAGAAAACATTAGGGAAGCCCTAAATCTCATAGTTTGGCCATTTAAAATGTCGATAAGCCTGTTTCCTCTTTGCAAAATACTGGTGATGACTGTAAGCAAATGTCAGTTGGCCTACTTTCGGAAAGGCGCTAGTGTTTTGGATGAACAGACTGTGAGTGTGTGTGTGTTTACAGGGTTTACTTGTTGAACCATAGTTATTAGAGTTTTACAGAAAAAAAAATTATGACAAACTCTTCTGGAAAAGTTAATCAGAATTTCTGAGTTCATATGACTAAACAAATCAAACAGCTCTTCCTTGACTGTGACAAAACTTGTTTGAAAAGGATGAAACACGTAGCCAGCACACTGAGAAAATAATGAAATTCAACACATACAAAGTGCAACCTATTCAAAAATTTGCAAAGAAAAAAGGAAATAAGAAAAAGTTGAACAATTCTAAAGGTGTTCTGCTCGTATCTGTTTCTAGAAAATAACTTCAGCCATTCATATCATAAAATAGCAGCAACAATTAGTGTTTTTGACTGCATGGGTGGGCTGTTTACAACATTATAAGCTTCAAAAAAATACTAGGCATTTACACTCCAGTAGTGAAAAATAGGTTGGACCTTGGGGTTTTTTAAAAAACCTTTTAATATTCTAGGATGTGAACTGTGAATTCCATGCATAGCAGAACAAAAAGTAATAGTAACTTTCCAGCAGTAAGTAATAATAAAATAACCTAAAAGGAATAAGCCAAGTTGTCTACCCAGTGTTTTAGATGAGAAACAGAATTTTGGCTCATAGACACTTGAGGAAACTGCATCTCCACAGTCCGTCTGCTCTCAGAGTAAAAGCCCTAGTTTATAAGAATTTACTCTAAAACAAGAAAATTCAGACACCCAGTATATTAGACTCCTAAGGATAATAAATAAGGTTCAATCTGGATTTCTAAAAATTCTGGTTCAGGTGAAAAGCCAAAATGGTCATCTATTCCTTAAGCAATAAGCAAACAGCGTAAGCACTAGCTAATATAATTCCTGACAAAACTACAAGCTCTGTTAGAGTCAAAAATGGCGCTATCTATTTGGTCAGTGATAAATGATTTTTAAAAATACATTATACTAAAGCAGAGTTTTAGTTTTTCTTTCGCAAAATACTGCATAAATTCATTTGGTGGGTACCACCTATAGATATTCCACATATTACACAAGGCACTGCAGAGAATGCAATGATTAAAAACAACTTCACCTGTGGTTCAAAAGGAAGATATAACAAAGGAGAAATTTCCCCAAAAAAGCTATGAAAATCAGAGGTTGGAAAAAAAAAAAAAAAAAAAAAAAACATTCAAGAAGATATAATAGAAAAACTTCAACTTTCAAAGAGAGCCATGATTTAAAATTAGATACAGTAAAGATATGCAAAGATTTTCTTTGCATGAAACTAAAGACACATAAAACACTGATAAACATCACAAGTAAGAGGATAACTTGTAAACTATATAGGATGTCCTATATAGTCCTTGAAATTCTTCAAGCTGGGCGTCAACAGTACATGAACCAAGAACTTCCAGGTATACAAGGGGGATTTAGAAAAGGGAGAGGGCCCAGAAATCAAATTGCCAACATCCACTGAATCACAGAAAAAGCAAGAGAATGCCAAAAAAAAAAAAACCAAAAACCATCTACTTTTGCTTCACTGACTATGCTAAAGCCTTTGACTGCTGGATCACAAAAAACTGGAAAATTCTTACAGACCAACTTACCTGTCTCCTGGGAAACGTGTATGCAGGTCAAGAAGCAACAGTTAGAACTGGACATGGAACAACAGGTTCAAAATTGGGAAAGGAGGAAATCAAGGCTGTATACTGTCACCTTGCTTATTTAACTTATGTGCAGAGTACGTCATGAGATATGGCAGGCTGGATGAAGCACAAGGTGGAACCAAGACTGCCAGGAAAAATATCAACAATCGTAGATATGCAGATTATACCACTCTGACAGCAGAAACTGAAGAGGAACTAAAGAGCTTCTTGATGAGGTGACAGAGGAGAGTAAAAAAGCTGGCTTAAACTCAACATTCAAAAACAAATATCACAGCATCTAGCCCCATTACTTCATGGCAAATAGATGGGGAAACAATGGAAACAGTGAGAGATTTTATTTTCTTGGGCTCCAGTACCATTGTGGACAGTGACTACAGCCAAGAAATTAAAAGATGTTGCACCTTAGAAGAAAAGTTATGACAAAACTAGACACCATATTAAAAAGCAGAGACATCACTTTGCTGACAAAGGTCTGCATACTCGAATCTACAGTTTTTCCAGTAGTCATGTACAGATGTGAGAGCTGGACCATAAAGAAGGCTTAGCAGCAAAGAATTAATGCTTTTGAACTGTGATGTTGGAGTGGTGTTGGAGAAGACTCTTGAGAGTCCCTTGGACGTCGAGGAGATCAAACCAGTCCATCCTAAAGGAAATCAGTCCTGAATATTCATTGGAAGGACTGATGCTAAAGCTGAAGCTGCAATACTCTGGCCACCTGATGCGAAGAACGGACTCACTGGGAAAGACCCTGAAGCTGGGAAAGACTGAAGGCAGGAGAGAAGGGAACAACAGAGGATGAGATGGTTGGATGGCATCACCTACTCAATGGACATGAGTTTGAGCAAGTTCCGGGAGTTGGTGATGAACAAGGAAGCCTGGTGTGCTACAGTCCGTGGGGTCGCAAAGAGTTGGACATGACTGAGTGACTGAACTGACTGATAATGAAGCTGAAACTCCAATATTTTGGCCATGTGATGGAAAGAGCTGACTCACTGGAAAGACCTTGATGCTGGGAAAGACTGAGGACAAGAAGAGAAGAGGGTGACAGAGGGTGAGATGGCTGGATGGCATCATCAACTCAATGGACATGAGTTTGAGCAAACTCTTAGAGATAGTGAAAGACAGGGAAGTCTGGTGTGCTGCAATTCATGGGGTGGCAAAGAGTTAGACACAACTTAGTAACTGAACAACAATACAGGACGTCTACAGACAAACATACATAATAATATATCAGTAATAATCTAGTAAAGAGTTGAAATCAGTAGTACAAACAAGCATGGTATTATTAGAATAAACAGCAAAAATATGACGACTATCCACTCTCCCTAGCACTCAAAGAAAAATTTGCTAAAAATAGGATTTTCCTCCACCACATAGGCATAAGAACCAATAAAGCACAGAACTGGGAAAAGGGAATTCACACATATAAATGACAGCATACTTTCTTTGAGAAGCAATTTTACAGTATCTGTCAAATTTTTACATGAATACATTCTTTTACCTAGTAATTATCCTTCTAGGAGTTATCCTAAAAATAATTCCTTGTATACTTCTTAAATGTGTGTGTACACACACAAGTACATAACAATGTAACATGTTACAGGGCAAAGGTTTAAAATTAATATAAATGTTCATACAATGAAATAACAATTTTTGGCAACGCTGAAAGAACTTTTGAAAAGCAAATACATATATAATACATGTAAAGAACCTGAATCAGGTACTGTATATAATACCAGTTAATTTCAAGAATGTATGAATAGCTCAAGGGTGAAAAAAAAAAACAGGAAATGCATACTATAAGCTGTCAATACACACTCAGTATCAGAGTGAGAAAATTAAAGAAGTTAAAGTAAAGAGGCAACTAGGTTTATCATTAATAACATAGAATCACATGAATTTTCACTTTCTACATTTCAGCATTCCTTGATTCTTATAATGAATATTTTAAGTGGTTGGAATTAATTGTATGGTCTTTAAATTAAGAAATTTAAAACATATTAAGGCAAATGTGGCCTCTGATACCACTCCTTGGAAATAATCATTATTAGCACAATATCCATAGCTATCTAAAATTTTTAACTTATACATTAAATCACATATATTGCTATATTTTATTTCACAAGTCAGGTACTGATTTACTTAAAACCACTAGAGCCATTGAGAATAATAAGAACTGACTTGAAATTAATTTCTAAAAAGGACGGATTTGAAAGATAATAAATAACAGCTTTTATTTGACATGAAAATACCAATTGATTGGTCATAGCTTCCAGGAAGAGTATACTGATAAAAATTCTAAAGCAGGCATAGGTTCATTAAGAAAGTAATCAATTGTTATTAGTGACCATGAAAAAATAGGGAAGCACAAACTGTGCTGATATGAGTAAATGCCAATTAAATATAATAATGACCTTTACGGGGCTAAAGAACATCCAAATCTTTCAGTTTTTCACTTTTGTTAGGAGACAGACCTTGCACAGAAACACCTACAGAAAGGGAACTTGCTTTTCTTCTAGATAATAACTTTCAAAAGATTGTATCATGTAGGAACATTCAAGTATATATTAACACTTTGTATCGAGTACTCTGTTAGGTACTAAAGATTTGAAAACAGCATACAAACCTACAAGAGGCAATGAGCAAATAAAATAAAAATAAAAATAAAACAGTAAATCCTATGGGAACATATACTACTAATGCTGAATAACATCCTAACTCAAGAGGAGTTAGGACATGCATGTTCTAGAAGAAGAAGTAGAAAATGAGAGACCTGACAGAAAGAAGAGGGATCATCCTAGGAAATGGAAGCTCAATAAAACTACCACCAAAGGAGTGTTGTTGCAAAGAAGGTGGAAATAGGGAACACTGGTGATGGCCAAAAATAATGCTGGAAAAACACACTGTAAGGGAATCAGTTCAGCAAAGACCTAATGATTCTGTTATACGACACTCTTATTGATTTCTTAATTCTAATCATTTGGAGATTTCTTTGTATTTTCTACATACACATTCAAATTATCTATGAAGAAAGATGATGTTACAACTTTCACTCTAATATTTACATCTTTTCTTTTTCTTATCTTATTGTAATGGCAAGGACGTGAGTTCAATAGTAAAGAGAAGTTCAGTGGTAAATCCATCCCAATTCAAAAGGAAATATTTTTTATTTTAATATTAACAGTAGATTTTTCATAGACTTTCTTTAGCATACTGATGTTTCTTTCTATTTCTAATTTGCTAAAAGTTTTTTAAATCATAAATAGTTATTAAATTTTGCTAAAGGTTTTTTCCATTTCTACTGAAATGATTATTTGTGTTTCTTCTTCTTTCTACTAATATGGTGAATTACACTGATTGATTCTCAAGTGTTAACCAACCTTGTATACCTGGAATATCTTTTACTTGGTCCTGACATATAATTCTTCCTGTGTATCACTGGATTCTGTTTGATAATATTTACATGCAAATTACATCAAGAAAGAAAGGGAAAGAGGGAGAAAGAGAAGGAGAAAAAAGACAAAGGAAGGGAGAGAGAGAGAGGTAGAAGCAAGGGGAGGGAAAGGAGAGAGAAAGAGGGAGGGGAAAGAGAAGAGGAGGAGGGAGGGACGTGTTGAGTATGAGAAGGTGAAGTTAAGACAAAAGGGTAACAGAAAAGAATTACTCAAGAAAATTAGCAAGTCATATTCAGACAATATCCCAAAGAGAACAGCAATGAAATTATTTTTTAATTAATCATTCTGGGGGTGTAACAGTCAAATACAAGTCCAGAGAGAACACGGAAAATTTAGGAAAGGATATCATCAAAAAAGTAGTTTAAGGAACTTTCTCAAAACTATACTACTTGCATTTCTACACTGAAGAGGCCCAGAATAATATATGAACCAACAAACAACACTGCAAAATTTCAGAACACTGGGAATAAAGCCAACATTCTACTAGGTCCCAGAGACATAAACAAGCCATTTACAAAGAAAAAGGTATCAAAATGACTTAAGATTCTTCAACCATAACACTAGATTAATACCCTCAAATTTCTGAAGTAACATTCCTTACAAGTATTTCTTATCCAGCCAAATTAACAATCAAGAATTAATTAAGATAGAATAAAGACATCTTCAGACAAACAAGATCCACCACACATCTTTTTTCCAGAAACTATTAAAGATTATTCCACCAAAATGCATGCAGAAGCAAAATGGGCAAAAGAGAGGAATTAGGTAGTCTATTTTCCATTACAAAATTTATCTGATCAGTTGCATGTATAGCTTTAATGAAAACAAATCTAAAAATTAAATAATAAAATAAACACATGCATTTTGTGTAAGTCAGACATTTAGTTTTGTGAAATTACATCTTAAATATTAAAATTAAAGTATTGAAAAGGTATATTATAGTGGATGGAGAAATTTTTCTTTTAATTAGACAAAGTAAATTAAACAAATCAAATCCTAATAGCAATATTAACTTCTAAAGTTCTATACTCTCCCATGAAGTATTTTTGCCCAAAGTAAAAAATCTGAGAAAAGTTGAACATAAATAATTGGCATAAATAGGGGAATTCCCTGGTGGCCCAGTGGTTAGGACTCCAAGCTTCCACTGAAGGCCTGGATACTATCCCTGATCATGAAACTAGATCCCACAAGCCACACTGTGCAACCAAAAAATTTTTTAATAAATAGTAAATGCTTGATATAAATAGAAGAACTTCATAAATGAAATAAAAGGAGAAAAATCTGTCCCTGTGAATTACATACAAAAGAAATGAAGACACAGCAGACAAGCAGACTCCTTTAGTAATAAAGTTCTTAATTCCAATCAACCAAAGAGAAGCTGGCTATTCCAAAAACAATCTTCTTTGTCAAAACTTTCACCAAAACACAAATGCAACAGAAAACAGAGTGTGTGTGAAGCAAAGACAGAGCTGATAACTGTACAATACCACATTCTTCAATAACAAGGGAAAACTTCCACGTGACTTCAGGATATTGTTGACTTATTACTTCTGCCTTTACTATTTCAATTAAGCAGATTTAATAATTAAATTAATCTCTAATAATACTTAGGCACACAATAATAAGTTTAAATAAACATCATTCTCACTAATTTAGAGAAGTAATCGTACAAAGTGTTAGGAAGATTTCCAACTTCTGTACAAACTTTAAAAATACAGCAGAATTTAAGTATTTTAATATTTCCTTTTATAAGTATGCAAATGGTATTAAAATGATTGTTTTTAATGCACATGCAAAAACATTACTGAGTGAACACTAGCACATTAAAGAGAAAATACAGTGTGTAGAAAGCTTAGATCATTAGAGTTGGGAGTTATTTCGGTTTCTGAACAACTGATATAATTTAACCATATATCTGATTTTTTTAAGTAAAAAAGCCTAATATTTACATATAACATTAAGAAGTTTTCATTATTAAAGCAGAGATTCTAGGCCAAAAGTCCAAAGTTGTACCTCTGCCATCACTATAAATACAGACAAGAGAGTGGTCTGCAATCCAGATAATGGTGAAAACCAAGCTCTCCAAGGCAGTAAGTAAAACTGAGAAGAGCAAAGACACTGAGAACATCAGAGACTTGGGGAGTACCCACAGCAGAAAGCTAAAGGAGCAATGTAACAAAAGCAGCACAGCCAGGGAGGGACCTGGGATGAACGCGGCCACGAAAACCCGAGAGAAGAGGCCTTCAAGGAAGAGTCAGCAGTCAGAGACTAAATGGAGATCAAAGAGGAGGAAGATAAATCAAAACCACAGCAGAAAGTGAATGGCCATATTGAATTGGTTAAGATTACCTATTTCCATCTCAACTGACAGAACTTAAGACTTTATCTTGGAGGGAGGAGGGGACGGGGTATAGAAACTTGGAGGAAAACAGGCTTTAGTTATCATTCTTGCTGTCTGTTGTCCAAGACCAATAAAAGAGAAACCTCTTTCTGAATGATTTGTTTCTTTTTAAGGGCTACACTCACCAAACTGTGGAGCAGGCAAGATTCTAGCCGCTCGAATTGGGCCATGTCGAACAGAAAAGAGCTCCTGTGCTTCCCCACTGATCTGCAGGAGGAGACAGAAGAAAAAACAGGAAATGAAAACACAGGTCAGAACATTATTATACAAAAACAAGGTCTCCTAAATTTTTACCATGATTTTTGGTCTCAAATGTAATATACACACATACACACACACTAATGGTGACCATACACATTAAGCAAATTGATATGTTAAAATTATCATAAATATTTTTAGAAAATGTTAAGAGCATGCATTTCATATGAATAGGAAAATAAAAGGTCTATTTTGGAAGCCTATAGTTTTTATCTTTAATAAACTACAAATTAGTTAACGTTTGTTCAGTTCCTACATGACTGCCTTCCATTTTAGAACAAAGCAGCTAGGATTTTTATAGTATTCAGCTTTCTATGCATGAAAATAAATATTCTTAACATTCTGAAAAGCAGAACTTAAATGCGATAGTAACTTTCACAAATGTGCTATATATGAGAAAAAGCAAAACATGTTGCAAAGAACACTGAGGCGGAGGGTGAATGACCTGGGTGCCAGTTACAGTTCTGCAACCCTAGCTGTTAACTTCCTCGAGTAAATCATTTAACCTCTATAAGCCTTTATTACTTATTTTCTTCTCTAAATACACTTTAGTAATATACATTTAGGTGTACAACACAAAGACTTGATATACATATATTTGTGTGTGTATATATGTATATATGTCACCTTCTCAAGTAACCTTCTGTAAGTGATAAGAAGCACCTGAAATCTAGTTATCTAGTCTTCTTTACTTTCTTTTAAGGCCATGTCGCATGACATGCAGGATCTCAGTTCCCTGACCAGGGATCGAACTCACATCCCCCTGCAGTGGAAGCATGGAGTCTTAACCACTGGACCACCAAGGAAGGCCAAGAAATCTATTTTTTCAGTATTCAATACAATTAATTACCGTCACCATGCCTAAACATTAGGTCTCCTGACTTACTCAGCTTATAAAACTGAACCTTTATACTTTTTGACCAACATTTCCTCTACCTCCTCTAAGCCTATATTCTTTGCATTTATAAGTTGAGACGATAAAGATGCTAAACAAACTCAAAATGCTTTTAGTTTCAATATTCTATTCATTAAAAATGTATGCATCTTTAAATTCCATTTTTATTATACACTAAGATCAAACACAATATGAATCTCTGTTCATTGAGTCATTATCAGATTTGTTCCTCAAATATAAAGGGTATAGTAGTCTATTAATCCAAAAGTAAAAGAGGTAGACTAATACATGTGTCAAGTGTGAAAACAATTGCTTTTCAAAATTACTAGTTCAAAAGGACAATCTGCTGCTAACTGAAATATTGCACAGATTAAATCATAATTAGTTAAGAAAGTCTTTCCAGAGTACTATAAGTGGTAATATAGTTCCCAATACATTTTCTTAATTGTCAAGTGTTTGATGGAATATGTTATATCAGATCAAGAAAATGACAAATATTGTAAAACTCATTCTATAAACCCAAAAACTTACAACAGATGTAAAAATGGTAAACATTCCATAAAGTAAACACGCCAACAGTATTTCTTTAAAAACAGGCCTTCCAAACAAGGAATTTAAAATATCAACACTTTATATATTACAAAAGTTCTATCAGTCTTCCAATATTAAACAATAAATCTGCAGTGCTGCCTTTTAGATCAACACTTTTTTTTAGATCTTCAGCTTCTCTTCTATGTGAATTAAAGTGCTGCAAACTGTAAATAATTTTGTCTCTTATAAATGTTAAATTATGCTAATGCCCAAAGAGCCATCATATTCATTTATAATACACAAATAATTAAAATGTATTCATTGGCCACAGTGGCAAATCCCTCTATAGCACTTGGGAAGCAGAAGCTACGAGGAATGCTAGGCTTTTCCCACTAACTATGCAACAACAGCACCACCTACCACCAATTAAACACACAAAAGCTACAAACTCAGGATGGCAAACTAAGAGTTTCAGTTCAGTTCAGTCGCTAAGTCGTGTCCAACTCTTTGCAACCCCATGAATCGCAGCACACCAGGCCTCCCTGTCCATCATCAACTCCCAGAGTTTACCTCTCTACAAATTCTTCTGTAAACATTAAATTTCTAAATGAATTACAAAGCCCATTAGATAACTACGGCTTTTATATCTACATTTTACTCTTATAGAAGAGAATTTTAAATTTAGAAAAAGCCTTAAAAGGTCATTTTGTCCAGTCTCCCACCCCATCAAATAATCACACATTCTCTGAAATCTAAAAATTACCATCACCTCTTCAATTTTAAGAACACTTTCACAAAAAAGTTTGTCACTAATACAGTCCAATTACATTATAGGTACATTACTGGCTATCTCCAAAGCTGCCAAGCCATTTACTTTTCAAAAATAAATTGCTGTTGGACAATGGATAAATAATATTCTTCAATATACATACTATTTCTACCAAGAATGAAATGAAAGATAAACTGTAAAACAATATTGTAAATATTGCACTGAAGTTATAACTCATAGTAATGAAAACCACTTCTCACAAATAAGGTTTATTATACCTATAACAAATCATAGTATTCTAACACAAAATCCACTGCTCTGAAATATTATTTCCATATGCCACAAGTCTAGCATTTAGTTTTTGGTATAAAGCTTAAAAAAAAAATTTTTTTTTAAGTCTAAACATATTTACCTGAGCTGCTATACTAAATTATAATAACGAATAAAGACTATAACAACCCTATCTTGCTACATTCACAATATGATAAACGTTTGTTATCTCTGGATTTAATACCCAAGAGCTTACTTTGATAAACAAAAACAGTTTGAAATCTTAACATACCATGCTTTTGAACATAACAGCTTTTAAAACAAACCAAAATGCCTTATTCTATTCTAAGCTTTTACTCTAAATCCCTCTTTAAATGTATAGCAACAGGTTAAGAAAAAACATTAGGACTGATTACAAAATACATCCCCATATTCACTACCCCGTCCTTCTTACCCCTAAGTTAAGGTCCTAGAATCTTTCATTAAAACATCAGAGAAGGAAGTGGGGAAAGCACTATCACTATTCACAAAACAGTGATAAAAATTTATGAACATGTTAAAATCAAAATTGTCAGAAGCAGAATTCTAAAGTTTCCTGAGTCACAAATGTCAAGCATGACACCTGGAGGAGAGAACCCTTCAAATAATATAGGAAATTCTACACCGGAATATAATTTCAGAATAGAAAAAGTGCTAATAATGTGGATACAGATAAGATGTGCACATTTTAGGGAGGACACAGAGAAAATGGATATGGTCTTACAGGCTCCACTTTGGCTGCCGTCTTCAATTATCTCTAATCATTTTATACAACATGTTCACTGGCAATACTGCTCTCAAATGAGTGTCAAATTGATTTTTTTTAAGCCGTTCAAAGTGATTTTTAGGTTTCTTTAAAAAAAAAAAAAACCTCGTTGAAAATAGCAAAGAATAAAATCCTCAGAGATGAGGATTTTAACTGATCCTGGGAAGAATCACCAGGGACTCTAAGTTCACTTTTAAACCAACACTAATAATAAATACAAGGGTAGAACTACCAGCAAGGCATGTACCAAGCAAATTCCAACTTGCTGGCAACTGCAGTAACTTGGGGAGAGGAGCAAATAGGAAGGAAACCTCTCCAATAGCTCCTCATGGTCTCTGCCTTTGTTCTTACTGGCATTTTAATTTCTGATGACAGACTTTTGTTGTTTGGAGCATAAACCGGACGTACCAGTTTGGAGGCACAATAAGGAGAACAAAGAATGATTTGTTCACACTGTTTGAAAAAAAATCTTTTCCAACCATAGAAAATAGCTTTCGCGTGGTGAAAATATGCAAATTACATACCAAACCAAAAAGCAGTGGAGGGGAGGACAAGTTTAGAATCTCACAACTCAATCGAAGGCAAGAGGAAATTATAACAGCCGAAGACAATCACACACACACAGAAAGGGCTTAAAAGTAGTGCGGGAGCTTTGTAAGTCCTTTCAGAGAATCCTAAAAGCACATGAAGGTCATCTAATCCTCAGAACCAAACCTGCCTCTGAAATCCTGATGACTTTTCAAAGACATGTGACTACAATAGAAAAGTCAATCAAACACAAAGGACAATAACAATAATAATAATGCTCTACAATGACACAGAATCAGGACAGGAATACATATTTACACCCCCAACTTCCCTTTGAGACACTGCAAGTGGAGAACTATGGTCTGCCATTGGTTCTTCTTAGCAAACTTTATTGAAAGATAACACACAGAAGTAATACAGAAATCTTAGGTGTATGTACAGCTTAATGAATTTGCAATGTTAATACATATCTGTTACCAGCACAGACATCAAGAAACAGAACATTACGGACCCACAGAAGGTCCCTCCACACCCATTTCCAGTCACGAACCCAAGGCCACAACAACCATAACTCTTGTGGTCTGGGCACAGGTTGGAAAAGAATTTCCAGACATGAGACAGAATGAGAAGGAAATGAAATTTATCAGAGCAGGAGACGCTGTTAGAACAGCAGGCCAGCTCAGGGGAGAACCGACCCTGAACAGGGGTCCGTAGTCCACTTTTATACCCAAGGTACAAGGAGTGGGACAGGGGTCTTACAGAGCATTTGCTGATTGGATGAAGCACATATACTGGGTGGGGGAAGAGTAAGGCGAATACCTTCTCCCTACCCATTATGGCCGAAAGCAAAGAACAGCCTCTTGATGAAAGTGAAAGAAGAGAGTGAAAAAGTTGGCTTAAAACTCAGGATTCAGAAAACTAAGATCATGGCATCCAGTCCCATCACTTCATGGAAACAGATGGGGTAACAGAGGAAACAGTGTCAAGACTTTATTTTGTTGGGCTCCAAAATCACTGCAGATGGTGATTGCAGCCATGAAATTAACAGACACTTGCTCCTGGGAAGAAAAATTATGACCAACCTAGAGAACATACTAAAAAGCAGAGACATTACTTTGCCAACAAAGGTCTGTCTAGTCAAGGCTATGGTTTCTCCAATAGTCATGTATGGGTGTGAAAGTTGGACCATAAAGAAATCTGAGCACCAAAGAATTGATGCTTTTGAACTATGGTGTTGGAGAAGACTCTTGAGAGTCCCTTGGACAGCAAGATCAAACCAGTCCATCCCAAAGGAAATCAGTCCTGAGTATCACTGGAAGGACTGATGCTGAAGCTGAAACTCCAATACTCTGGCCACCTGATGCAAAGAACTGACTCATCTGAAAAAAGACCCTGATGCTGGGAAAGACTGAAGGCAGGAGGACAAGGGGACAACAGAGGATGAGATGGCTGGATGTCATCACTGACTCCATGGACATGGGTTTGAGTAAACTCTGGGAGTTGGCAATGGAAGGGATACCGGGCATGCTGCAGTCCACAGAGTCGCAAAGAGTCAGACACAACTGAGCGACTGAACTGAACTGATGGGCTAGGAGGGGAGATAGGTTATACTGCTCAGGAAGACCTGAAATCTGTTATAGTTACAACATGAGGGAGGGAAAGACAATAAGGGTCTGGTTTTTCCATTCCTGCATTTTAAGACCCTCCTTGGTTTTATCTGCTCTTTTCATCCTTGGGTCACTACAATAACCACTATCTTGATTTTTCTAACATGTAAGTTTTACTTGTTCAAGTTTATAATGAAAACACACAGCATGTACTCTTTCATGAATGGCTTTTACACATCACATGCCTGTGAAATTCATTTGTATTGTTGCATATGATTATTTGTGTTGCTACACAGATTTCCATTGCATAAAAATACTACGGTTTATCCATTCTACCACTGGCTGATGGAAGTCTGTTGTTTCTAGTTGGGGCTCATAAACTATCAGGAAAAACTGCACAAACTTTCAAAGGGGAAAAAGGTTACTATGTGTTCTTTCAGTGGATTATCAAGAATTGTACAGTAGATCCTTTGGGGCTATTTGATTCTGTAAGAACCTGCACCTTTGTTCTTGACTGAGCTATCTTACAATACTTTTAAGTTGTAGAAAACTGATAGTAAGGCAATTGACGTTTGCCCACAGAAATGCAAATGCACTTTGTCTAGCAGAGATGCAGTTGAATCCCACTGGTAAAAAAGATCCCAAGCAGTACAGTTTTGTCCCAACAGGATATGAGCTGGGTTCACATTTCTTAACAGGTTCATTTCAGCATTCCTAACTGCTTATACCGTTCTTCAGATTCTCCTTTGAACCAGCGACAACTTGCCTAACACCTCATTAACAAATTAAATAAAATCTATGACACATGTCCATTTTACAGTTGTATAAGTGTCATGATTTTACCATTTTTAAAATGGTAACATCATAAGGAATACTGCTATGAATATTCTTACACATGGCATTTAGGGGACATGTTTATTTGAGTACATACTACTGAAACTGCTTTTGTACTAGGAATATGGGCACATTTTTTGAGATTTTTAATGAAACAGTAACTGAAATTATCAGTTTAAAAGAGTTCTCTACCTGTCCCACATCCAGCACTTGGTATCACTCTGGTGGATGTT
>SJYC01124107.1:0-10234 GCA_006408675.1 Madoqua kirkii | reverse complement strand
AAGTTAAATAAGCAGGGTGACAATATACAGCCTTGATGTACTCCTTTTCCTATTTGGAATCAGTCTGTGGTTCCATGTTCAGTTCTAACTGTTGCTTCCTGACCTGTATACACATTTCTGAAGAGGCCGGTCACGTGGTCTGGTATTCCCATCTCTTTCAGAATTTTCCAGTTTATTGTGATCCACACAGTCAAAGGCTTTGACATAGTCAATAAAGCAGAAATAGATGTTTTTTTTGGAACTCTCTTCCTTTTTCCATAATCCAGCAGATGTTGGCAATTTGGTCTCTGGTTCCTCTGCCTTTTCGAAAACCAGCTTGAACATCAGGAGGTTCACAGTTCACGTTTTTCTGAATCCTGGCTTGGAGAATTATGAGCATTACTTTACCAGCATGTGAGATGAGTGCAATTGTGCGGTAGTTTGCGCATTCTTTGGCATTGCCTTTCTTTGGAATTGGAATGAAAACTGACCTTTTCCAGTCCTGTGGTCACTGCTGAGTTTTCCAAATTTGCTGGAATATTGAGTGTAGCACTTTCATAGCATCATCTTTCAGGATTTGAAACAGCTCAACTGGAATTTCATCACCTCCACTAGCTTTGTTCATAGGGATGCTTTCCATAGGAGCTAAAAGGATCCGCTATACAAATTTTCATTTGGTTGGTGCTTATTTTATATTTTGTTCATAGTTTTAAGACACAGAGTTTTCATTTATGTTTAGGTATATTTTTATAAATGGCATGCAGCTGGTTTGTCTTTAATCTATTCTGTCAATGTAAACTTAGTAAATTCTATACATTTACCATTATTTTCCATAGTATTATATTTAGGACTTTCTTCTATCCAAATTTTGAACTTCCTATTTGTCTTATGTTTCCCACATGTTCCTATTTTCTTGTTTTCTTTTCATCTGAGCTGCTTTATTTGTTTTATTTTTACATCACTTGCCTTGAAACATATACATTCTGTTTATATTCTGCAGTCATTAAGTTTGTAATGTTAACGTGCATATTTAACTAGATCAGTCAGGGTTCAGTGCCTGAAACCAAAACCATGCAAAGCATATTAAGGAGCAAAAGACATTTAATACAAGTGCTTATAAAATTACAGAAAACACTGAAGGAATATTCTCCAAATTCTGCAACTGGGACTCTTGTGGAAATAGTTCATGCCTTTGTGTGGTTGGTCTCCAAATATTAGCAAGCCATTGGATGACACTGTCATCACCACCACTGCAGGGACTCCCACAAGAATGTGAAGTAGTGAATACAGCCCCTACCCAGCAATATAGGGAAAACCAATAGGAAACTGATGTTTCTGTCTCCCCAAAGTTTAATTTCTGCATCTTAGTGATAAAACCCAATTTGTATCAAGGACTCCAGTTGCAAAGAATCCAAGATATGTAGTTTTTAGATTTTCATCCTCTATGTGACAAGTTCACTAGAAGTAAGCTGGAAAGGAGATGAGTACATACCCATCAAATTCACAATGACCAGTTTAAATGAACAACATTCAAGGCATCTTGTAATTCAATCTTCAAAAAACTACAGCAACAATACCATACTGCTTAGTGTAATTTAAATTTTATATTACAAAGGAAAACATGCTCTCTCTTTCTCTAAAAAGACAAGCTAAAGCATTATTTGTCACTCAGTTTTGTTGAATTTAGTCACATCCTAAGCTTAATATACTGATGGGTTCTCTGACTCATGGGGACTTGGTGTTCCAAGATACCATTTCCAACTTGAACCTTAATAATATGCCAAAAATAGATGCTTATTTTTTCCCCTTAGTTAAAGTAATCACAGTTTTATTTGAACACCTCTTGTCTTTCATTAAGATTGTCCTCGTGGGACTGGAGAAAGAAGATATGATACATTTATACAATGTAATATGACTCAACCATTATAAAGAATGAAATAACAACATTTGTAGCAACATGGATGAACCTAGAGATCATCATGCTGAGTGATATAGTCAGACAGGAGAAATATTTTATGACATGCCTCATATCTGAAAAGAAATGATACAAATAAACTTAGAAAATAGAAAGAGACACAGAGATAAAAAATTTATGGTTGCTGGAGGAAGGGATAATTAGGAGGTTGGGAGGGACATGTACACATTGCTGTACTTACAATGTATATCCAACAAGGACCTACTGTAGGGCACGTGGAACTCTGCTCAATATTGTGTGGCAGCCTGGTTGCAAGGGGATTTTGGGGAAAATAGATACATGTATATGTATGGCTGAGTCCCTTCGCTATTCACCTGAAACAATTCAGTTCAGTTCAGTCGCTCAGTTGTGTCCGACTCTTTGCGACTCCATGGACTACAGCCAACTCCAGGTCTCCCTGTTCATAACCAACTCCTGGAGTTTACTCAAACTCATATCCACTGACTCAATGATGCCATCCAACCATCCCAACCTCTGTCATCCCCTTCTCCTCCCACCTTCAATCTTTCCCAACATCAGGGTCTTTTCAAATGAGTCAGTTCTTCCCATCAGGTGGCCAAAGTATTGGAGTTTCAGCTTCAGCATCAGTCCTTCCAATGAATATTCAGGACTGATTTTCTTTAGGATAGACTAGGATCTCCTTGTTGTCCAAGGAACTCTCAAGAGTCTTCCCCAACACCACAGTTCAAAAGCATCAATTCTTTGGTGCTCAGCTTTCTTTATAGTCCAACTTTGACACCCATACATTACTACTGGAAAAACCATAGGCTTGACTAGATGGACCTTTGTTGGCAAAGTAATGTCTCTGCTTTTTAATATGCTATTAAGGTTGGTCATAACTTTTCTTCCAAGGAGCAAGTGTCTTTTAATTAATGGCTGCAGTCACCATCTCCAGTGATTTTGGAGCCCAAAAAATAAAGTCTGTCATTCTTTCCACTGTTTCTCTATCTATTTGCCATGAAGTAATTATAACACTGTTAATCAGCTATACTTCGATACAAAATAAAAAGTCAAAAAAAACTGTCCTTGTGCACTAACGTCTGCCATATTTCCAGCAATATGGTATTACCTAGATATTCCTTACAGGAAAATGTTGAGCAAATATTAGGACTAAAAATCTATCTTTCTTTCTGTCTCTCAAGGTTAGTCATCAGTGACTTTCCATATTAGTGAAAATTGCTTAATATCTCAAAACATAATTTATTTGAACTAGAGATCTTTTTTGTTTGTTTTATGCTTCACTTTATTTTTCACTGAAATAGAAACTGAAGAAAAGTTAGTGAAATCAACTCTTTTGCTGAACACTGATTTCTACTGTGATGACTGTGGGCACTTGCTACTTCAGTGTTTAGAAGTCCAGGGGCCGTGTGAGAAACTCTGACCCTTGAGACATACATACTACTTAAAGGAGGCTATTAAGGAGGTACTTCTTTCTTTCCATTTTTCCTACCATAAAGAGGGAAGGGTTTGTTTGTTTGTTTTGTGATTAGAAGCAGTCATACTATAAACAAAATGTAACAAGCGTGAGGAATAAAGCCACACTTTGTATGGGGGAAAACACAGGGAGAGACAGACTGGCATCTTTGACCAGTGAACTGATGCAAGCTACATTTACTTCTAGAATTTGTGTGGTGCAAGGAAAAATTATATATATATATATATATTTTTTTTTTAAGTGAAAGGGAGGAGTCAGGGGTAATTACAAGGTTTCTGGGTTGAAATATTGTAGAGTCGTCATTTAAAAACTGACTCAGAACAAGTGTGAGGAGGGTCGGAAAAATGAGAATTAAATGTGGACATATTAGCTTCATTTCAAATACCTCATTGTATGCCATTTAAGAAATCCTTATGTCTTCTTGCTATTCTCTGGAACTCTCCAGAGTTCAGAACAGGTTTAGTCTCTGGTTGGGGAACTAAGATACTGCATACTGTCTCATGGTGTAATCAAAACAGAAAAATATAAAAATGAATGCAGGAAGTCCAATAAACTGGAAAAGTCAAGAAAATGCATTCTGCTAGAACTTCCAGAAGCAACACAGCCCATGGACACCACAAACAGAGCTCAGTGAAAGTGATTTCAGGCCTCTGAGCTTCAGAACTACAAGTAATGGGTAGATGATAAATTTATATTGTATTAAAACACTATATTTGTGCCAATTTATTTTAACTGCAATGGAAAACCAAGGCAGGGCTCAAAGAAATTTTATATATAAAGTTTTTATATTTTGAAATAAACTGCATATTTAGTAACATACATTCAACTTCAACAGAAAATATTTTAAAGCAAATGTCTATATAATTTGAAACCCCATGGAGCAAAGACATGGAAAATTCCTTTAAAGCTCCCTGTATACTCTTTGCCAATGAAAATGCCTTTAGTGTCTCTTAGATGCAACCACTACTTTGACATTACAATGCTTCCTTCAATATTTCCCTTTACAGCTTTTTGATCTAAAAATATATACTTTAAAATATAGTTTATATTGCTCTGTTTGAGTATTATATGGAGGCATTAGAATACATATTTAGTATCTGACTTACTCCACTTAAAATTGTTAAAATATACTTATGTTTCTGCCCATAGAAAACAATAAATTTTCATTGAAATGAGATTCCACTGCCTAAATATGCCACAATTACATGGTGATGAGCTTTCATTTACTTTCTGGTTACTGCAATTATCAGCTAAATTGTTTTTATTTCTGTAGGTTAAGTACTAAGAAATAAAATCCATAAGTAATGGGCTGCATGATGTCCACATTTGTTAGAAAATACAAAACACCAGTGTTTTTGAAATACAGTGCTACCAGCAGGATATTAAAGGTCCCTTTGCTCTACATTCTTGCCACCATTTGGTACTGCCAACATAATACATTTGTTCATCTCCTTGACAAAAACGTGTGTCCATTATGGGTACATAGTCTTTACGAGTTTTTGCAATCCCTTAATTACTTGAAATGAGAACCAATGCATTTTTTTTTCTTGAGCACATAGATTTCTTCTGTTTCAGTTAGCCTTTTTCATATTTCAGTTTTCTACTTACAAAGAAGTCATTTTCTTCCTTTCTTCAATGATAATTTTTGAACCATCAGAAATCCAGAGCTTTTAAGACAGGAATAGTTAAAAGAAAGTGACTATAACCCAAAGCTAAAATAATTAAGGAATATTAAAACATGGTACCAGAACCTATGGACTCCTGACCTGAAGAGTTAAAGTTGGTACTAATTACCAGTTGGTAGCATGGGCTTGAAGTAGGAAGGATCTTAAGTGAGAGAGAGAGAGAGAAGATGGTGTGTAATTTATAATGCAGAATACTGGAGAGAACTGGAGACAAGGTACCAAAACTTGAGATAACTACAGGTTCAGCAGCAACAATTTTAGAGAAGAGTCAGGTTTCAGTTAAGGCAAGAACAGGAAGGGATAATAATAATAAAAGAGATTTACTAATGGTGCATTCCAGAAACTGGAAAGGTTTCCATGGAAGTGAAAGTGTTAGTCACTCAGTTGTGTCCAACTCTTTGTGACCCCATGAAACATAGCCTGTCAGACTCCTCTGTCCATGGAATTCCCCTGGCAAGAATTCTGGAGCCGATTGCCATTCCCATCTCCAGGGGGTCAGAAAACTCAGGGATTGAAACTGGGTCTCCTGCATCGCAAGCGGTTTCTTTACCATCGGAGCAATCTAGGGAAGTTCTAAGGTTTCCATACTAGGACTGAAATAGAATGTGGGTTTTGTTAATGTTATATGAGGACGGCATCCCTAACTAAGGTCATGAAAAGCTGGGATTTGAGAAAGAGTTTGGGACTTTTTTGTGGTTATTGACATAAATATGCCAAAGGCATGGTGAGATTAGTCCTGGTCTCTTAAAAGTCTTTAGCTTTTTTTTTTTTTTTATCATTAGAAAGCACTGATAAGAAAGAGGGAAATTTTCTGGAGTGAGGAGAACACTGTGAATCATCCCTTTGCTAATGAGAGCAGCAAGAAAACCAGGAGGTGATGGTGTTATGAGGACAAGTACTAAGGCTTTCCATCTTCATTCTTACTGGTTAGAACAAGAGAGTTATTAATACAAAACAGAATCTTAAGAGTAATACAATCAGATAAAAGGATCAGTCATAGGAAAAAAATCCCAAAATAGCAAAGAATTTTCAAAAGTGACCTGAGTAGAAAATATATTGACAGCACCCTAGATAAAATTTTGTTTATCACATAGAGATGGTCTGGGAACCAACCCCAAAAATATTTATTCAGGTTTAGATCATCTTGTAGGTGCAACCAGTCCAAACATCTTTCAACAAATCATCCCACATCATTGTAAATCAAGCTAAAGGATTATATTCTACTGTTGATTTTTTAACAAATGAAATAATAACCTTCAGGCACAAATCATATAATGCATATTTTCTCAATATTAATAAAACATGTCATAGTATATCTTGCTTTGTGGGGATCTGATATGAAAATATTAAGAGAATCATAGCAATAATACATGTAATTATTGTAAAAGACTTTATTTTACCTGAATAGAAATGCAGATGAAACTCTGAAAAAAGAAACACACACACACACAAAACACTAAGAATTTGACTTAAGTGAAATCTAACAAAACTGATGAGATCAACACCAAGACTATCCCCTTGCTACTCCCTGACTTTCAGGGAAAAAATTAAAGTCCACTATTACATAGATGCTTCATGCCATTTAGGGCAGAGGAAGTGCAAATCAGGTGAGTCTATCCAATTAGAAAGTGTAAGCAGCACAGACTCAATGGCTCATGGTCCTAGAGGACAAGACAGGCAAATATTAATTCCTGACATTAGCTACTTAAGTGAATAACTCAGAATTATTCTAATGACTATCTTCTTTTTGTTCTTTTCTCTGTTTGTCTCTTTATCTCTGTACTTTCTTGTTCTTACCCACATTTTACACATGGGCACACACACAAACTCACCATACTTTCTGTTATTGTTCCATATATATAGATAGATAGATATAGATATAGATGCCAAGAAAGGTAAATTTGCACAAATCTGTAGGACCAAAAATATTTAACAAAGTAAGCATGTATGTAGTAAGATTCCAAGCACAGGTTTTCTAAAATTTCCCAGAAAGGAATTTGCTTTTATTCCTCTTTCTCATGCTCTGTGTTCATGTGTGTGTGTGTGTGTGTGTGTGTGTGTGTGTGTGTGTGTGTGTGTAAAGCTCACTGAGTGAAAGTAATCCTGGGGTTTTGTTAGAATGCAGTCTTGGGTTCTAACCCAACCCCAGGATACTAAATTTGCATTTTAATAAGATCCCCAGGTAATCTGTTCCCACATTAAAGTTTGAGAACTGTTACAGAAGATGCAGAAAAATACTTGAGTCACACTGAAGGAAAGTGAATGGAGTACTTGAGTGATATATTCTAAGTATAGCTACACTTTCTTGAATTTTTAATAAAAATGTGCTGTTGCTTTTATTCAGTTATGATTATATCCCCAAGAAACTATGATCCTATTAACCTCATAGTCCAAAATACTTTGCAAAACTATCTAAGTCAAATGTGACTCCATGTGTTCTTGTAACCATTCAGCCATATGCATGTTAATCAAATTTCCTTCCTCTTAAAGAACAGAAAAATGACAATCAGGAAAAACTGATTTCCTCACAGTTCAGTTCAGTCCACTCCCTCCATCGTGTCCAACTATTTATGACCTCATGGACTACAGCATGCCAAGCCTCACTGTCCATCACCAACTCCCGGAGTTTACTCAAATTCATATCCATTGAGTCAGTGATGCCATCCAATCATCTCATCCTCTGTCATCCCCTTCTTCTCCCGCCTTCAATTGTTCCCAGCATCAGGGTCTTTTCAAATGAGTCAGTTCTTCCCATCAGGTAGCCAGAGTATTGGAACTTCAACTTCAGCATCAGTCCTTCCAATGAATATTCAGGACTGATTTCCTTTAGGATGGACTGGTTGGATCTCCCTGCAGTTCAAGGGACTCTCAAGAGTCTTCTCCAATACCGTGGTTCAAAAGCATTAATTCTTCAGCACTCAGCTTTCTTTATAGTCTAACTCTTACATCCATACATAACTACTGGGAAAACCATAGCCTTGACTAGACTGACCTTTGTTGGCAAAATAATGTCTCTGCTTTTTATTATGCTGTCTAACTTTTCTTTCAAGGAGCAAGTGTCTTTTAATTTCATGGCTGCAGTTACCATCTACAGTGACTTTGGAGGCCAAAAAATAAAGTCTGTCACTGTTTCCATTGTTTCCCCATCTATTTGCCATGAAGTGATGGGACTGGATGCCATGATCTTAGTTTTCTGAATGTTGAGTTTTAAGCCAACTGTTTTCACTTTTTTTTCACTTTCATCAAGAGGCTCTTCAGTTCTTTTTCACATTTTTCCATAAGTGTGGTGCCATCTGCATATCTGAGTTTATTATCACTGTTTCCATTGTTTCCCCATCTATTTGCCATGAAGTGATGGGACTGGATGCCATGATCTTAGTTTTCTGAATGTTGAGTTTTAAGCCAACTGTTTTCACTTTTTTTTCACTTTCATCAAGAGGCTCTTCAGTTCTTTTTCACATTTTTCCATAAGTGTGGTGCCATCTGCATATCTGAGTTTATTATTATTTCTCTTATCAGTCTTGATTCCAGTTTGTGCTTCATCCAGTCCAGCATTTCTCATGATGTACCGGGCATATACCAAATATAAATAACAAACTATGCTATGAAAAAATTGTAAATATTTATTCAATTTATATTGCTACCTACTCAGTAGACTACTGAATTAAATGTTTTGCTGATCTGAAGAATAGTGAATTTGTATTTTTAAATACTAATCACAGTAAATAGATAATATGTAAATATAAATATGGTTATCATAGGTTTCTGTGCTTAGTTACTCGGTCATGTCGTACTCTTCTGACCCCATGGACTGCAGCCTGCTGGGCTCCTCTGTCCATGAGGATTCTTCAGGCAAGAATACTGGAGTGGGTTGCTATTTCCTACTGGGTTGGGTTCTTTTCAACCCAGGGATTGAACCTAGGTCTCCCACATTGCAGATAGATCCTTTACAGATTGAGCTCCCAGGGAAGCCCATCATAGGTCTACATGATTTCAAAAGTCTACTTTACTCATTTGTATCATATCTACCTTATTTATAATTACAACTTTGTGAGAGTTCCTAATATGCCAATATGATAACCAAGTAATAATTTTATCATACCTTCCTAAAAATGTTATGATTTATTAGCTCTAGATCACTGCTTCCTTTTAAAATAAATGTACCCAGAAGTTGTCACTTATAATGAAATTTCAGCTAATTGAGCTTTGCCATGTAAAAATTGAAATAGTTTTATTTAGAAACCAAGGTTTAATTTGGCAAGATCATGGCAAAACAAATATTAAATTTGTCATACTAATTGGTACAGTTAGGAAAAACTATTGACTGCATTATTGAAAAAAAAAACTAGCAGCATTAGCAATGAATTAACTGGTATCTTCATCTGTTTTACAATAGTTTGCTTCATGTTTCCTCAGATTAAATTCCATCTACAGTAAATAAGTATCTATATTATCAATCAATCCAACATTCTTAATTTTATTTTATAGTCTTAAGACGGTGTGGAGAAAAGGGAACCATCTTACACTGTTGGTGGGAATACAAACTAGTACAGCCACTATGGAGAACAGTGTGGAGATTCCTTTAAAAATTGCAAATAGAACTGCCTTATAACCCAGCAATCCCACTGCTAGGCATACACACTGAGGAAACTAGAATTGAAAGAGACATGTGTACCTCAATGTTCATCGCAGCACTGTTTATAATAGCCAGGACATGGAAGCAACCTAGGTGTCCATCAGCAGATGAATGGATAAGAAAGCTGTGGTACATATACACAATGCAGTATTACTCAGCCATTAACAAGAATACATTTGAATCAGTTCTAATGAGGTGGATGAAACTGGAGCCTATTATACAGAGTGAAGTAAGTCAGAAAGAAAAATACCAATATAGTAAACTAACACATATATATTGGATTTAGAAAGATGGTAATGATAACCCTATATGCGAGACGGCAAAAGTGACACAGATGTATAGAACAGTCTTTTGGACTCTGTGGGAAAAGGAGAGGGTGGGATGATTTGGGAAAATGGCATTGAAACATGTATAATATCATATAAGAAATGAATCGCTAGTCCAGGTTCAATGTAGGATACAGGATGCTTGGGGCTGGTGCACTGGGATGACCCAGAGGGATGGTATGGGGAGGGAGGAGAGAG
>SJYC01124104.1:0-14088 GCA_006408675.1 Madoqua kirkii | reverse complement strand
TTCAACATATTTTATCATTCAGGGTGATTTCTTGCAACAGTTTTAAAGGAAATAATAATCAGGTTCCTCTTCTATCTTCATTACTTTGTTTACATTATATTTATTAAATTTAAAAGCATATATTATTTTTGTCTCATCCTTAAAAATCTGTTATTTGCAAATGTATGTAATTAGAACTGAGGGAATTATACATTCAGGAACAGAGGTATGCTAGATGTCAGGTATAAGGTCTCAAACTTGAAAATTTGGAATTTAAGATTTCTAAAATAAATCAATTTATTGCTAGTGAAGCAAAAATGGTGCTTATGTCCCATATTCTACACAATTGGCATGGTACTCCCTCAGATATTTTCCTCAAGGTTTCATAGAAATACATTTATTGAATGTGTTGAACAGTTTTATGGCTAAACTTCTCTTGTAAAAACTAATAATTAAAAAATTTAAAATTTCTCTTTACTTTTTACATAATCTGTTTGTGAGTCTGTATAACTTTTTCAAATGTGTTAGAAAAATAGTTTTCAAAATAACTTTCCATGTGGCAAAATTTTCTGGTGCACTAGAAAATGATGAAGTTACTGCTCAAAGTGATATTCCAGCTGTGCTCAGCAGGCAGGAGAATCTCTAGACACACTTATCAAGATTTTACACATGTACAGCATTAAAGAGACTGGATGATGTTTCCTGTAAAAGACTATGAATGGCCAATGGTTCAGGTATAGGATTAGTACTGGCTTTTCTGGGACAATTTCGAATTAAAATATATTCTTCTATTTCCATTTGAGTACAACTCATCTTGCCAGATCATATATTTTGACAGTTAGTTTAGAAAAAAAATCTTTCTCTTATATTCTAGACGCTCAAGAACATAATCTCTTAGGTAATAACTTAACAGCCATATTGCAAAAGTTAGTAGGGTTGACTGGTAGTAGAGAGACGTGTTATGTTCAAGGAGGTAAAAACTTAAATTTACATACATATCTTAAATACATTTTCTGAGAATAGTCAGAATTCATATGGTCTACAGACACTGAGGCTTGTGAAGATGTGGATATTTTTGAAGACCATGGAAAACATTTTAAGAGAGCTACCTTAGAAGAATACAATAGAGAAAAGAGAAAAAAAAAAAATTGAAACTAATCAGCAAAAAAAGAAAAAAAGAAAGTTTATCAGTAGCAGAGATTTAAAACAGAATTATTCAGCATTTTTCATGACTTTATATAAAGTACTTAACCTGAAAGAGAGAGAGAAAAAAATAAAAACTAATCCAAGAAATGTGGAGTCTGACTGAAGCTGACAAGAGAATAGTAACATGGAGCTAAAGGAATCATAGTATGAATATACTATTGTAGTTTCTGATCAGGAGATTAAAATGTATGATAAATCAAGCAAAAGTTAACAATAGTAATGTGTGAGACATTCGATGTGTTTAATAGAACTCGAATTCATAATGAAAATGAACAGAAAAAAATAGAGAAAATAAGAGAAGCTGAAAAATAGTTGTCAGGGAATGAATTGCTGATTTTGAAATATTTAATGTGGAGCAATATTACATAGTTGTTGTTCAGTCACTAAGTTATATCCAACTCTTTGCAACCCCATGGAATGCAGCATGCCAAGTACCTCTCTCCTCTACTATCTCCAGGAATTTGCTTAAATACATGTCTATTGAGTTGATGATGCTATCTCATCCTCAATTCAGTTCAATCACTCAGAGATGTCCAACTCTGTGACTCCATGAACTGCAGTGTGCCAAGGTTCACCTTCCATCACTAACTCCCAGAGATTGCTCAAACTGGTGTCCATTGAGTCAGTGATGCCATCTAACCATCTCATCCTCTGTCATCCCCTTCTCATTCTGTCTTCATTCTTTCCCAGTATCAGGGTCTTTTCCAAAGAGTCAGTTCTTCACATCAGGTGACCAAGTACTGGAGCTTCAACTTCAGCATCACTCCACCCAATGGACATTCAAGGTTGATTTTCTTTAGGATTAACTAGCTTGATCTCCTTTCAGCCCAAGAGTCTCTCAAGAGTCTTCTCCAGTACCACAATTCAAAGGCATCATTTCTTCAGTGTTCAGCCTTCTTTATGGTCCAACTCTCATATCCATACATGACTACATAGCTTTGGCTTTATGAACCTTTGTAGAAAACTGATGTCTTGCTTTTTAATATGCTGTCTAGGTTTGCCATAGTTTTCCTTCCAAGGAGAAAGCATGTTTTAATTTTATGGCTGCAAACAGTCCACAGTGATTTTGGAGCCCAAGAAAAGAAAATCTGTCACTGGAAAAGTGAAAATGAAAGTCATACAGTTGTGTCCAACTCTTTGTAACCCCGTGGACTATACAATCTATGGAGATCTCCAGGCCAGAATACTAGAGTGGGTAGCTGTTCCCTTCTCCAGGGGATCTCCTCAACCCAGGGATCAAATCCAGGTCTTCCATATTGCAGGCAGATTCTTTATCAGCTTTGCCATTAGGGAAACCCAAGAATACTGGAGTGAGTAGCCTGTCCCTTCTCCAGTGGATCATCCAAACCCAGGAATCAAATTGGGATCTCCTGCATTCCAGGCAGGTTCTTTTCCAGCTGAGCTACCAGGGAAGCCAGATCTTCCACTTTTTCTCCTTCTATTTGCCATTAACTAATGGGACCAGATGCCATGTTCTTAGTTTTCTTTAATGTTGAATTTCAAGTGTTTTCACTCTCTAGTAGAGAACTGCAAAATGGGGTTTGATTTCTAAATAATAAAATTGGGACAGATATGGAGTATGCAAACATGATGAATTAAAAAATCTTTGAAAACAGGGAAGGGCAGAGAGAACAAGATGGCAGAGGAGTAGGTGAATGTGGAGTACATCTATCTCCACAGATACATAAAAATACACCTTCAGACACAGAAGTGCAGGCAGAACACCAGCTAACAGCAGACAGGAGGATCTGACCAGAGGAAAACAATATATAGAACCACACAAAACTCAGTAGAATGAAGGAACTAGGGGAAAAAATAGGAGTGTTAGAAGGGCTGGACTTTCCTTCGGTGGGTGAGGGAACTGAAGCAGGGGTCTGATCTCTACATTTGGGCAACTGAGTCAGAGGGGACACATTTAAGGCTGAGAGTGAAAGAGCTAGTCTTTGGCAGCTTAAATGGAATGAGAATCAGACAGTCCTTGCCACAGGCATACATACCCTGGACAGGGACGCAGGTGACCTAGAAAGTGCAGGGGCTGTAGCTGGAGTTTAGGAATTGTGGAGCAATCACAGCTAAAGGGCTGCTATTGATTGTGGAGAGATGGGTCGAAGGGATGTGAGCGAGGAGACTGTGGTGGGAAATGCCTGTGGAGGAAAGCCAGGCAGCATGGAAGCAAGGTGATATTGCTGAGTCATGCATATGGAGTGGAGCCATCACTATTGCCTCTCTCTCCCCACAGGCCAGCATTGGCAGATGAACAATAGAGAGGCTGGCCATCAAACGCCTGCTGTGATGAACTACAGAGTAGGACCCCACCCAGGGTGATCCTTTAAATGCCTGATATTGACCCATAGAGCAGGAACCCAGCTGGGGAGCCCCTCTATATGCCTGATGCACTGAACAACAGAGAAGGGCCCCATGTCAGGGACCCTCTAAGTGCCTGAATGGATGGAGCTACAGGGAAGACTGGCCAAAGGGGCCTTCTGATCGCCAGCTACAAGAGGCTTGAAGAAAGATTCTGATAGGGCCATAACTCCTGCAGGGGAGGCAGTCCATGTCCCTGCACACTTGGCACTGCCAGGGTTCCCACAAGCCAAGCAGCCGTGTTACCTTCAGGCTCAACCCTCACTGGACAAAGCTGCCACAGGCAAAAAAAGTCTTGGGTCTATGCATGCAGGGTTGCTTCGGTAGTGTCCAACTCTTTGCAATTCTGTGGATTGTGGCCTGCCAGGATTCTCTGTCAGGAAGTTCTACAGGCAAAAGTACTGGAGCGTGTTGCCCAATACTGGTTGCCATACCCTACTAGAGTACTATAGTTCCTGCTGCCCTAGCCGAAAACTCCCCTGAGTATCTGATGCTGCCAGAACCCCTGCAACCCAAGCAGCTGCACCAGATCCACACCTGGTCCTCACTGGGGCCAACCCAAGTCCTCCAGGGCAGCCTCAGGAGCAAACCCCAGGGAACACTCCACATGCAGAGGTGAAAATAAAACCACAATAGAAATCCAGGGGCAATGTGGCTAGGGGAGAAGACCCAAAACCTTCCTACCAGCTGTGGAAGCTGCAGATTAAATCCACATGGTCAACTAGGCAGACTCTGTATCTATGGAATATAAAAAAGGGCACTGAGAGCTCCCACAAAATAATACACACTAGTTCTGATAGCTGTGGACATTGGAGGCAAGAACAGACAGCAGTAGGATCAGATTAGAATCTGTGCTGCCCCCACAGCAGGTCAAGAGACCAACACAATGTTGCAGGGTGTCCTAGGGAGGTGAGGTGGACTGTGACTCATAGCGAGGGAAAGGATTGACTGCAATGACAGCAATGACTTGAGAAAAACATTTATTACTTATGTTTTGGCTTGTTCTGTAGATAATTTTGGATTTTTTTCCCCTTTTCCTCCACTGTTGTAGTTGCTGATTAAATTGGCACTATGAAATCTAATTGAACCTTTGAGCCTTTTTTTAGTAACATGTTTTATTATTGCCATAACCTCTGTCTCTACATTGGGCTTTTGCAGTTCTCTGGTTTTTCCATTTTATTTTTTTCTTCCTTTTTTCCCCTCTATTTTTAAATTATTTAAAACTATTGTTATTTTTTCTATATTTATTCCTTTGTTTGCCTTTCCTATTGTTCTTTTCCCTTTGTAATTAATCTTTAATGTATATAAATCTATTTTACCAACCTCTATTCAACTTAGCATATCTATTATTTCTTTCCTTTCCTCTCAACATATCTGTTAGTTGTTTTCATTGCTTTATTCCCCACTTGGCATCTTGTTTAGTTTTGCTTTCCAGTTGTGTTTTAGGCAATTTTGTTCTTAACTGGTATATAAATTTTTGGTTTCCTGTGTTTGCTGGGTCATCTATTGTATTTTATTTTTGTTTTGATTTTGTTGATGAGTGTATATGTATATGTGTATATTCAGTCTCATTTTTTTTTTTTTAATTGTTGGTATAAACCTCTGCCTCTATATTGGGCTTTGGAAGTTCTGTGGAGTTTTCCTTTTTTTTTTTTTTTAACTTTTATTTCTTCTTTTTTTCTGTTTTCATAATTTTAATGTTTGAACCTATTATACCTTTTCTACATTTACTCCTCTGTTTGCTTTTCCTACTGTTCTTTTCCCCTTTCAGTTAATCTTTGACATATATAAATCTTCTTTATATATCTTTATTTAACTTTGCATACTTATTCTTTCTTTCTTTTCTTTCTTTCATTTCCTGTCAATGTATTTGTTAATTTTGCTTTCAGTTCTCTTTTCCCCACTTGGCACCTTGCTTTAGTTTTGTTTGCTAGTTTGTGCTTTAGTTTTGCTCTTATCTGGTAGATATTAATTTTTTTTTAATTTCCTTTCTTTGCCAGGTCAATCTACTGTATTTTTGCTGGACTGTTTTGATTTTGCTTATGGGTATATATGTATATGTGTATATTCTATTATTTTAATTATTATTTGCCTGATTTTATAAGTGCCATTTGTCTGGGGTTCATCTTTGGGTTCCTGTTTGGGGTATTTGTTTTCATCTCACTTAATACCAAGACAAACCATTTGTGGAATTTTTGTTCCTGTCCAGAGATCAAGCTCTGAGCTTTGGAGTGGCAAGACTGACTCTAAGACTGTAGACTAGCAGAAAACTAATCCTAGGGAGTATCAAATAGTGAGAACTCACACAAAAGAAACCATTTGAATACAAGACCAGGCATCACCCAACCACTAGCAGCACTCTGTGCAGGATGCCTAATCTAAACAACAAACAAACAAAAATACAAACACAATCATCAGCAGACAAGACCTCATTCAGCCTTGCCCATCATAGGAAAAACAAAGAAACAAGCAAAACACTCAGCACAAATCTCACCCTACACAAAGAAGTTTACACAAACCAGTGGACCAACCTTAGGAGGGCAGAAAGCAAAAGAAAAAAAGACTTCAACCTTGAAGCCCGAGAAAAGGAGACATCAAACACAATTAGTTTAAAAAAAAAAAGTAATGAAAAGGTAGAGAAATAGTACACAAATGAAGGAATAAACTAGAAAAAAAAGAAGTCCAAGTAAATGAACAGGAAATAGGCAAGCTATCTGAAAAAGAATTCAGAATAATGATCATAAAGATCAAAAACCTTGAAAAAAGAATGGAGAAAATTCAAGAATCAATTAACAAGGACCTAGGAGAATTAAAGAATAAACATAAAGAGCCAAAAACACAATTACTGAAATTAAAAATACTGTAGAAGGAATTAATAGCAAAATGTCTATAGCAGAAGAACATATCAGTGAGCTGGAAGATAAAATGGTGGAAATAACTGCTAAGAGCAGAATAAAGTAAAAAGAATGAAAAGAATTGAGGACAGACTCAGAGCCCTCTGGGACAATATCTACATTTGAGATACATTCCAGAAGAAGATATCACATTCCAGAAGAAGAAAAGAAAAAGAAAGAGCATGAGAACATTTTTGAGGAGATTATAGTTGAAAATATTTTCAGCTGGAAAAGTAATCAGTCAATAAAGTTCAAGAGGTGCAAAGAGTTCCATATAGGATAAAACCAAGAAGAAACATTCCAAGACACATACTAAACAAACTAATAAAGACTAAACACAAAGAAAGACTATTTAAAGCAGCAAAGGAAAAGCAACAAGTAACATACAAGGGAAATCCCATATATTTAAGAGCTGATCTCTCTGCAGGCCAGAAGGGAATGGCAGGATATACTTAAAGTACTGAAAGGGGAACATCTACACCAAGATTACTATACCTGGCAAGGATCTCATTCAAAATTGATGGAGAAATAAAAACTTTTCAGACAAGCAAAAGTTAAGGAAATTGAGTACCACCAAACCAGCTTTACAGCAAATGTTAAAGGGACTTATCTAGTCAAGAAATACAAGAGAAGAAAAGATCTACAAAATTAACCCTAAACAATTAAGGGAATGGCAATAGGAACATATATATATACACACACACTTACCTTAAATGTAAATGCATTAAATGCTCCAACCAAAAGGCACAGACTGGCCGAATAGATACAAAAACAAGATCCATATATATGCTATCTACAAGAAATCCACTTCAGACCTCAAGACACATACAGACTGAAAGTAAGAGGATGGAAAAATATATTCCATGCAAATGGGAAGCAAAAGAAAGCTAGAGTAGCAGTCCTCATGCCAGACAACACAGACCTTAAAATAAAGAAGACAAGAGATAAAGAAGGACACTACATAATGGTCAAGGGATCAATCCAAGAGGAAGACATAAAAATTGTAAATATCTATGCACCCAACATAGGAGCACCTCAATACATAAGACAAACACTAAAAGACATAAAAAGAAAAATTGACAGTAACACAATAAAAGTGTTTACCATCCCAGTCACACCAATGGACAGATCATCAAAACAAAATTAATAAGGAAATATAAGTCTTAAATAATACATTAGGTGAGATGGATCTCATTGGTATCTTTAGGACATCCCATCCAAATGCAGTGCACATGGAACATTCTGTAGGATAGACCACATCTGGGATCACAAATCAAACCTCAGTAAATTTAAGTAAATTGAAATTGTACCAAACATCTTCTCCAACCACAATGCTATAAGACTAGATATAAATTATAAGGGAAAAAAAACTGCAAAAAAACACAAACAAACACATAGAGATTACACAATATGTTCCTAAAGAATCAACAGCTTAGTAAAGAAATCAAAAAGGAAATGAAAAAATTTCCAGAAGTAAATGACAATGAAAATACAACTCAAAATCTATGGGAAGCAGCAAAAGCAGTTCTAAGAGGGGAGTTTATAACAATACAATTCTAACGCAAGAAACAAGGAAAACACCAAATATGCAACCAACCTTTACACCTAAAACAACTGGAAAAAAAGAAAAACAAAAACAAAAAATTATCAGAAGGAAAGAAATCATAAAGATCAGAGTAGAAATAAGTGAAAAAGAAATGAAAGGAATGATAATAAAGATTAATAAAACTAAAAGCTTATTCTTTGAGAAGATAAGCAAAATTGACAAACCTTTAGCCAGACTCAGAAAGGAAAAAAGAGAAGAATAAACTCAACAAATTTGGAAATGAAAAACGAGAGGTTACAACAGACAATGCAGAAATACAAAGGATTATAAGAGACTATTATGAACAACTATATGACAATAAAATGGATAACCTGGAAGAAATGGACAGATTCTTAGAAAAGTTCAATCTCCCAACTGAAGCAGGAACAAATAGAAATTATGAATAATCCAATTACAGCACTGAAATTGACTCTGTGATCAAAACTCTCCCAAAAAGCAAAAGCCCGGAACCAGATGGCTTCACAGGAGAATTCTATGAAACATTTAGAGAAGAGCTAATGCCTATCCTAAATTTCTTTCAAAAAATTGCAGAGGAAGGAATACTTTAAACTCTTTCTACATGACCACCATCACCCTGACACCAAAACCAGACAAAGACAGCACACAAAAAAAGAAAACTACCAGAGAATAACATTGATGAACATAGATGCAAAAATCCTCAACAAAATTTTAGCAAACAGAATTCAGCAACACATCAAAAAGCTCATACACCATGATCAAGTTGGGTTTATCCCAGGGATGGAAGGATTCTTCAATATATGCAAATCAATCAATGTGATATACCATATTAACAAATTGAAATATAAAAACCATATGATAACCTCAATAGATGCAAAAAAAGCCTTTGACAAAATTCAGCATCCGTTTATAATTAAAACTCTTCAAACAAATGGGCACAGAAAGAACCTACCTCAACATAGTAAAGGCCATATATGATAAACCCACAGCAAACATTATTCTCAGTGGTGAATACTCGAAAACATTCCCCCTAAGATCAGACACAAGACAAGGGCCTCCACTTTCACCACTATTATTCAACACAATTATGAAAGTCCTAGCTAAACAATCAGAAAAGAAAAAGAAATAAAAGGAATTCAGACTGGAAAAGAAGAAGTAAAGCTCTCACTGTTTGCAGATGACATGATACTGTACAAAGAAAATCCTAAAGATAGTATCAGAAAATTACTAGAGCTAATAGTGAATTTAGCAAAGCTAAAGGATACAAAATCCATACACAGAAATCACTTGCATTTCTATATACTAACAATGAAAAACCAGAGAGAGAAATTAACGAATCAATCCCATTCACCATTGCGACAAAAAGAATTAAATATCTAGAAATAAACTTACCTAAGGAGACAAAAGAACTATACACAGAAAATTATAAGACACTAATGGAGGAAATCAAAGACAACATAAACAGATGGAGAGATATTCCATGTTCCTGTGTAGGAAGAATCAATACTGTGAAAATGACTATACTACCAAATGCAATCTACAGATTCAATGTGATCCCTATCAAACTACCAATGGTATTTTTTAATAGAACTAGAACAAAAAGCTTCACAACTCACATGGAAACAGAAAAGACCCTGAATGGCCAAAGCAGTCTTGAGAAAGAAGAATGGACCAGGAGGAAACAACCTTCTTGAATTCAGATTATACTACAAAGCTACAGTCCTCAAGACAGCATGGTACTGGCACAAAAACATAAATATAGACCAATGGAACAATAGGAACAAGATAGAAAGCCCGTAAATAAACTGATGTACCTAACCAAATGGATTAAAGACCTAAATTTAAGACCAGAAACTATAAAACCCTTAGAGGAAAAGATAGGCACACTTGATATACATCAAAGCAAGATCCTCTATGACACACCTCTTAGAGTAATGGAAATAAAAACAAAAGTAAACAAGTGGGACCTGATTAAACTTAAAAGCTTTTGCACAGCAAAGGAAACTATAAACATGGTGAAAAGACAACCCTCAGAAAGGGAGAAAATAATAGCAAATGAAACAACTGACAAGGATTAATTTCCAAAATATTCAAGCAGTACATACAACTCAATACAAGAAAGAAAAAAAAATCAAAAAGTGGGGAAAAGACCTAAACAGACATTTCTCCAAAGAAGACATATAGATGACTAACAAACAGATGAAAAGATCCTCAACATTGCTCATTATTAGAGAAATGCAAATCAAAACTACAATGAGATATCACCTCACACCGTTCAGAATGGCCATCATCAACATATCTACAAACAATAAATGCTGGAGAGGGTGTGGAGAAAAGGGACTTGCACTGTTGGGAATGTAAATTGAAACAGCCACTATGAATAATGATATGGAGATTTCTGAAAAAACTAGGAATGAAACCACCATATGACCTAGCAGTCCCACTCTTAGGCATATATCCTGAGGAAATCAAAATTGAAAAAGACACAGGTATCCTGTTGTTCACTGCTGCACTATTTACAATAGCTAGAACATGGAAGCAAACTAGATGTCCATAGACAGATGAATGGATTATAGAAGTTGTGTTACATATACACAATGAAATACCACTCTTCATAAAAAGGAACACATTTGAGTCAGTTCTAATGAAGTGGATGAACCTAGAACCTATTATACAGAGTGAAGTAAGTTAGAAAGAGAAAGATAAATATCATATTTTAAAATGTATATGGGAGAAGGAAATGACAGCCCACTCTAGTATTCTTGCCTGGAGAATCCTGTGGACAGAAGAGCCTGGCGAGCTGCTGTCCATAGGGTGGCACAGACTCGGACATGACTGAAGCGACTTAGTATGCATGCATGCATGCATTGGAGAAGGAAATGGCAAACCACTCCTGAATTCTTGCCTGGAGAATCCAAGGAACAGAGGAGCCTGGTGGGCTGACATCTGTGGGGTCGCACAGAGTTGGACATGACTGAAGTGACTTAGCAGCAGCAGCAATGCACATATACGGAATCTAGAAAAATGGTACTGAAGAATTTATTTACAGGGCAGCAGTGGAGAAACATATATAGAGAAAAGACTTATGGACATGGAGAGAGGAGGAGAGGGTGAGATATATGGAAACAGCAACAGGGAAACTTATATTACCATATGTAAAATAGATAGCCAATGGGAATTTGCTGTGTGGCTCAGGAAACAAAAGGGGGCTCTGTATCAACCTAGAGGGGTGAGATGGGAAGGTAGATGGGAAGGAGGTTCAAAAGGGAAGGGATATATGTATACCTATGGCTGATTCATATTGAGTTTTGACAGGAAAAAAAAATTCTGTATAGCAATTACCCTTCAATTAAAAAAAATAAACAAAATTTAAAAAATTTTAAAAAGGGAAGGGCAGAATATAGAGGAAATAGGTATCAATTTTCCCCAAGATGAAGGATGCCATTAAAGACTGGACACCAACAAGCACAAATAACAACAGTGATCAAAGGACATTATACTTGTTTCTTCTAAATTCCTGGATTGGTGCAAGAAGAAAAATGTCTTTTTGTTGAAATAGTGAAGAATGTAATAGCATCAAGTGAAAAACAATCTTCTACTGATTCAAGGGAGGAAAAAAATATAATTTCATAACATATTAGGGGTTTAAAGAAAATTGTTCTATGGATTAAAACAGTGACTTGCTAGGATTAAAGGGTTCACAGACCTGCATACAGAGACCCCCCAGCTCCTCTGTAAAGCGAAAAACTCCTAGGAATATCACATGCTCAATGAGGATAATTTGATGACTTAATTTAATTGTAAGAAGAGTCAGAAAACATGTTTGGAACCCTCCCATGAAGGAAGAAGTGATACCACTCTTGTCACTGTAGGAAGCACAGTCTAGTCAGAGACCAGCTACAAAATGCAGCAGGAAATCAAAGAGAACCACAACATCACTGAAGACAACAAAAGGTTACGTCTCTGAAGGAGGTCCATCTTTATCTGAACAAACTAAGAAGATAATTCACAAGTTCACCAGCTTATACGTCAGTGAATAACAATGCACAGAATCCAATTCTGAAAGCAAACTAGCCAACTGTATAAGAATCTTTGTAAATTCAGAGCAATCTTTCTCTAAGCATCATGATGTCATTAAGTGAAGAAAGAAAAGTGAAGTCGCTAGTCTAGATAATTCACAAGTTCACCAGCTTATACGTCAGTGAATAACAATGCACAGAATCCAATTCTGAAAGCAAACTAGCCAACTGTATAAGAATCTTTGTAAATTCAGAGCAATCTTTCTCTAAGCATCATGATGTCATTAAGTGAAGAAAGAAAAGTGAAGTCGCTCAGTCATGTCCAACTCTTTGTGATCCCAGGGACTGTAGTCTACCAGGCTGGCCTCTCTGTCCATGGGATTTTTCCAGGCAAGAGTACTGGAGTAGGTTGCCATTTCCTTCTCCAGGGGATCTTCCTGACCCAGGGATCAAACCCAGGTCTTCTGCATTGCAGGCAGACGCTTTACCCTCTGAGCCACCAGGGAAGTCTCATGATGTCATTAAGTCCCCTATTTCACTAATAGAACTATATAGCTTCTTGGGTTGAAAATAGGAGAAAAAAGTCTAACAAACTGAATATAAAACTAGATTATATTAAGTTACAAACACGGGTTACTATTAAACAGTGGGTTAAATACTCCTGATGCACAAATCAAGTTGGATGAGAACTGTGGTACATTTTTTTATATGTTAATCATTATTTTTTCTTCATCAGAGCTTCTTGACATATAAGATATACTTATCCACCCCACTGACTTCTCCTTTGCTATGTGACTTGTTTTATTCAGTGGATTTTGCACAGCCCTGACATGCAATGCCTAAGCAGAAGCTTTAAATAAACTCATGTGGTTGCTTTGGGACCCTTTTTATGTCATGAGAAAAAAAAAATGTACATGAAATAGCCATTCCTTCATTCTTCATTCTAGAATGCCATATTTAGCTGAATCAGATAAACCAGCCGGTAAAAAGCAAAGGCATGACTGAACTGTACTCTTTACGTAACATGAACAAGAAAAAATGCTTATTGTGGTATGGACTGAGGTTTTTTTGTTTGTTTGATACCAGCATAAAAGCAGATTGACTATAGGTTTATTAAAATACCACATAAGTTACAACTTATAATAATGTGAAGTGAAGTGAAGTGAAGTGAAGTGAAGTGGAGTGAAGTCGCTCAGTCGTGTCCGACTCTTTGAGACCTCCATGGACGGAGGAGCCTGATAGGCTACAGTCCATGGGATTTTACAGGCAAGAGTGCTGAAGTGGATTGCCATTTCCTTCTCCAGGGGATCTTCCCTACCCAGGAATTGAACCCGGGTCTCCCGCATTGCAGGCAGATGCTTTACCATCTGAGCCACCAGGGAAGCCCATATAATAATGTAAAGTGCTTTTTAAATAGAAGATCGCAAAGATGATAATAAGAGCTGGTTTTAGTAGTCAGTATTATTGGATTTTATTATTCAATATGCCTGTCTCTTACAGTCAGTCATTTGCCTACAGATTTTACAGACTAACTAGTTCTGTATCTTTGCTTTTGTACTAGTGTAACTAATGTACTTTGTTGTTGTAGCAACTATCTACACTGTGATAAATTTTCAGATATACATTTTATATCATGTTCATTTTTCTCCACTTATCCCTTACCCTAGATATTAATGTGACCAAATTTTCTTATTACGTAAATTAAATCATTAAAAACTCTTGAGTTTATAGGGTACTACACTGCTATCTTGGGATAGTCAAAGTTTGCATGGAAACTCATTTATAAAATTTAAATTTTATTGACTGAGTAACTATATAAAATGAGAAAAAAGATAAAGCAAATACAAAAATTAAAAGTGCTTATAATCTGTCTCTTATACACATCTAGATGTGTATAAGAGACAGCTACCAATGGTATTTTTTAATAGAACCAGAACAAAAAGCTTCACAACTCACATGGAAACAGAAAAGACCCTGAATGGCCAAAGCAGTCTTGAGAAAGAAGAATGGAGCAGGAGGAAACAACCTTCTTGAATTCAGATTATACTACAAAGCTACAGTC
>SJYC01124103.1:0-10502 GCA_006408675.1 Madoqua kirkii | reverse complement strand
CTCTTAATATTTATAATGCTAAGAAAGAAAATAAATAGTTTTCTTTTTCAAGTACTAGGCTCCAGATACTGTAATTAGATCTACTGTACTCTAAAAGAATCCCTTAGTCCACACATACTAATATTTTCTCTTTTACATATTTAAAACACCAAAATCGACAGAACCAATTATTTGTATATGAAGCTGCACTTGGATAACCCCCATTCACATAATCATTTAAAAGCAATAATATTTTAGACTGAATTGAGCTTAAGATTTTGCTAGATGAACTTGAGCATTCTAAAATTTATCATAAAGACAAAAAATAACATCAAGGTAACAGTAATATACCATAGTGAACCTATAATGTGTTAGCATCCAATTTCATGAGGTGGCTTTGTTCTGTGAAGAATGGAAGAATGCTACTTGAACATCTAAATATTGAAATATGGAAAACTCTGCATGGGGGTATGTATGATAAACATCAAGGCAGGGAAACAAATGAAGTTTGTTTAAAAATATATATATATATATATTTTAGTCACTACCTTGCATTTTCTTTGTGAAAAAAGGGGGGCTTTGTAAATTTTATGCTTCAAATATATACACACACATACACACACACACACACACACACACACACACACACACACATATATATATATATGTTGAAACACTTAAATACAAACTGAGAAGTGTTTTTTCAGAACTACATTTAAATGTGACATCAGACAACCTCGTCCACATAAAAGAGTATTCATTAAAGTCAGCAAGTTGTTGCAACAGAGATCTTCTGTCAAGGTTTCTGTGTATTTCCCCTTTGGTTTCACATTTTTAATTGGTTCGACCCAAAAGAACATGATCTCTACCTGGTAACAGTGGTAATAGAAAGATGTCCAAGTTTCATATTAGCTTTCTTATCTCTAGTGGCTATCTCTTGCAATACAGAATACTAACAAACAAAAGATAAGGACCTCTGTGACTAGAAAAAAAGGGAAAGATGCTCTTCATTTTTGGAAAGTTTTACCACTAAGACCACACGGTTCCATGCAATTTTCTCTACTGTGGCCTCAAACATATTGTAAATAGACTTCCAATAAGTTGAATTCTTTTTGTTAAGGTGTTATATTGCCAAGCTGTTGGAGTAATGCAGCTGGGTCTAAAATTTTTGGCTTTTTAGTCAAAGCTGAACGGTGTCCATAGATTTTTCTGAGCCACTTCCAACATACAGTAGCAGCTGCTGTGTTTATGTACAATACCACTGTGCAAGTGGCAATTAAACTACAAAATTCTAGATATGTACTTGGGAAGCAGCAGGCAGTCATCACACAACTGGCACTGAGCTTAAACACAAAAGATTTCTACTTTAAAAATGTAAGTCAAGCTAACAAACCCCATGCTGCTGTGTACATAAAATGGTGGTAAAAACCAACACTAATAGAACAGGACAAGAATCTTTAAAATGAAATATAAAGTCTCTCTTTTTTTTTGTCTTTTTTTTCTACATATGGCTTTAAAAAGTAATTACAATAAGTGTGAACTCCTTTGATATAATATAAAATAATTAATGTTTAATACTGTTATTACTTCAGTGCATGTCCTGTGTGGGCAAATCTCTAACACTAAGCCTATAAGGGCAAATGATTTTGGAATAATTATAGGTTTACTTTTGACATTGGGACACATAATAAGAATGCCAAAATGTCTCTGAAGAAAATATGAGACAATTATAATTGCAGGCCTTGTACCTACTGACTATTTTCTCTTTGAAGTTCCTGAAAAATAAAATTGTAAAATCCAATGGACTTTCAGCATCTGTCGTGAACTCCAAAAAGGACAGTTTAGACTTGATTGACTTCCTTCTGAGAGATTAACCAGGACAAATGTAAATCAAGTCAGTGTATGTACCCTTAAATAAGATTGTGGGAGATGCTCTAGTTTTCTGTATGTTGTTAAGTAATTCTTTATATGCTTTGAGAAAAGTGTATTACTGTATTATTTAATATGTCTTGGATAAATTATTTTTATAATGCAATTGTTTATTAGGGCTTCCCTGGTGGCTCAGAGAGTAAAGCATCTGTCTACAATGTGGGAGACCCGGATTCAATCCCTAGCTCAGGAAGATCCCCTGGAGAAGGAAATGGCAACTCACTTCAGTACTCTTGCCTGAAAAATCCTATGGACTGAGAAGCCTGGGAGGCTATAGTCCATGGGGTCGCAAAGTGCCAGACATGACTGAGTGATTTCAATTAAAGACTATATATATAGTTTTGACTTATTAACCATCATCTAGGTGGTACAGTGGAGAAAGAATCCACCTGCTAATGCAGGAGACACAGAAGACATGGGTTCAATCCCTGGATTTAAAAGATCCCCTGGAAAAGGAAATGGAAACCCACTTCAGTATTCGTACCTGGAAAATTCCACGGACAGAAGAGCCTGATGGACTGTAGCCAATGGGGTCGCAAAGAGTAGGACATGACTAAGCACTCAGTCCTCCTCAGTGAATTAAAAAAGCCTTAAATACCTGATCAAAAATGCTGGATCACGTAATGAGTGAGTGAAAGTTACGCAGTTGTGTCCAATTCTTTGTTACCTCATGGACTGTGGCCCACAAGGCTCCTCTGTACATGGAATTTTCCAGGCAAGAATACAGAGTAGGTTGCCATTCCCTTCTCCAGGGAATCTTTCTGACACAGGAATCAAACCTAGGTCTCCTGCATTGCGGGTAGATTCATTACCATCTGAGCCACCAGGGAAGCCCAGGATCACAGAGTAACTTACACAAAATGAAAACAACTTGGTCTAACATTTCAAACACTCCCAGAGTTCCAGATATTACTTCTATCTAAATCTCATCTCATTTCTGACACTCTATTATAATATCACTGAATCCTTTGTTTTTAGTATCAATACTGATGGAGAAGTAAAATATTCCAGGGTGGAAATTTTATCTTGGGAAGGGCAAGAAGAAATCCTTAACTCCTTAACTAAGAGTCCAGATTCCATGTGTGCACAGGGTTGTTACTGTGTAAAATGCCTAGGCATGCGTGCTAAGTTGTTCCTGTCTTGTCTGACTGTAACGCCATGGACAGAAACCCATCAGGCTTCTTTGTCCATGGGATTATCCCAGTAAGAATACTGGTGTGGGTTGCCATGCCCTCCTCCAGGGGATCGTCCTGACCCAGGAACTGAACTCGCATCTCTTACACTCCTGTACTGCTAGTAGGGTTCTTTCCCCCTAGTGTGACCTGGGAAGCCCAACTCAAAATGGCTTGTTTCTCATCACACCTTCTAGGTTTCACTCCACTGACACTGTTGAAAGAGGTTTCTAATTAATTATTGCACAGATGAAAATCCCAATTCCCTACAAAGCCTTCTCTGATACTATCCTAGTTAGGCATCAGAATATTTCTGTTAACCTCATCACATACTTTCCATGCCTGGAAAATATGTATGGAAGTCCAGGTTCCCTACTGGACCTCTGCAATTGTGGGTACAGATGGGGCTACATTTTTTCCTGGGGTCTGTGACTGGAGTAGTGCAGTATTGGATAAATATTTTCTGTATATGGTTATCATCCTCCTTCCCAGTCACCTATCTGGAAAGAGCAGCCTTTTGTTGGAGTCTATACTGTCTGCACCCATTGGCATTTCTAGGTTCACATTTCTCCTTCAAAAACCAGAAAATTCACCATCACATTAACCCCTTGTCTCCTGAAAGTGAAAGTGAAGTCACTCAGTCATGTCTGCCTCTTTGCAACCCCGTGAACTGTAGCCTATCAGGCTGTTCACTCCATGGGATTCTCCAGGCAAGAATACTGGAGTGGGTTGCCATTTCCTTCCCCAGGGTATCTTCCTGACTCAGGGATCAAACCCAGGTCTCCTGCATGGCAGGCAGACACTTAAAGCAGGCAGACACTTTAACCTCTGAGCCACCAGGGAAGCCCCTTTGTCTCCTGAAGTCCCTGGTTAATCTGCCTCTACTCTGTACCTTTTAGAGTCTTGTTAAATATAATGGGTTATATATAATGCCCAGGGGTTTAGTTATATTTAAACCAAAGGAGCAGGGAAACTTTATGTGTAGTCTATCTTCCTGGAAGCAGAAGTTATGCACATGGTTTTAAAGGTACTATCATAAATAGTATTATTTGTATGAGAATGTTTGAACTCATAAAAAAATATAATGAAAGTAAATGGTTCTACAGTTGAGACACCTGAAGCTCAGAAATGTCAAATGTATTGTTCCAAATTTGAGGATAAAGCTTTTATCTAGCCCTACATTGCTTCAAGTCCAATGCAGAAATTTTACCCCATTACACTTTCCTATATTATGAAGAAAACAGCACATCTGTAATGTTTTCCGAGACAAAGTTTACAAATTCTACTTGTAATTCTGCCAAACTATGTTTATTGTAAAGTGTACTCCAGTTTACAAATGTAGAAGCTTCCTGGAGAATTTTTCACTATCATTTTGTAGTGACTATCATTAATTATAATTCCTATTAGTGATTTTTGATTGATTTCCTTTTGTCTCAATACACCAACACTAACTTCAGCCTTGTGTCAATACACCAACACTAACGTCAACCTCTAATTTTTAAATCTCAATCTCTGTTGTTATAAGTGGCATATATCAGGATTTGAGGGGGGAAACACCTACAATCTCCTTTTTAACTAGCAATTTTCCATCATTACTGATATATTGGATTTGTTGTTGTTATCCGATTTCATTCTTTCCTTTAACTCTGCTTATTCTCTCATTAATTTGTCATCTTTCTGACCTTTCTCAGAACTGATTTTCAGTCCCCTCTGTACCTTTCTACTCTTGATTTAGGTATTTGATGTTGTATTTCTGTTCCTCACTGACTACTTTTGAATACTTAATTTTAAACTTTAAGAAGTAATTTTACCATGATTCTCCTGGAAAGTATACTGACATTGAAAAAATTACTCCTGTAATTCTCATAACCAGCCCCCATGGTACGTGCTCACTTTTCAGCATTAAATTCCACCTCATTTGTCCAATTAGTCATTACTGTTATTTCTGCCACATAGTATTAACTCATTTAGTCATCAACATTTCTTCTCAAACTCTTCTTTTAGGAATAGTCCTTTCCTTTTCAAATCCTTTATTACTAGTTTCTTGTTTGTTCTATTAGAAGCAAACTTCCCTATCTTTTCCCAAAGTGACTTTTAATTTCATCCTCTCTTTTTATCATCGTTTCACTGCAGATAATCATACTATTTTCCTCCTCTCAGGAATGTGAAGATGTTAGAATATGTGCCATAAGCAAATTTAATATAAGCATACTCGATACTGTGCGTTGCATCCTTCCATTTCACTCTGTGTGTGAGCATGTTCCAATTTGAATGAAACTTACTTCACAACCATCTGATTTTTCCAACTTGATTGTATTCAATTGTCTTACTATCCTGCCATTTGCCATGCCTTCCTTAACATCAGAGAACAGTATAAAGTTGGTCCTCCATCTGCTTGGCCTAACTGATCACAAATCAACTGAGAAAGTGTTTGGTGGCAACAGCACAGAGGCAGAGAAGGTACATATCCTGGACTGCAATGTAGTCAAAATTCATATGCTATTCATTCAAACTTCAAAAGGCTACTCATTAAAAGAAGTGACAAATTTGATGATTTTATTCTGGTATTGAAAGTACCAGAATGGAGATTCAACTCCATTCACAATGCAAAGCATTTGTAAACTAGAGTATGCTCTGGGATGCTTAATAAGCACTGACTTGTCTATACCTGCAGGTGAACATGGTTGTTTTGAATTTGCTGAACTTTTCACAAGTGAGATATAACCCAATTGCATTCTCTTGTTTTCTGACATCAACTGTTGTGTTTGAAAAATCTACTGGCAGTCTACTAAATCTGATCATTTTCAGATCACTCTCTTTTTTTTAAGGTTTCTCTTTTGCTTTTGTCTCTGCATTTTGTTGGAGTATGGATTAAAAATAAAAATACTCTTCAGGACTTCTTAAGCTTCAACAGTATGAGAATTACCTGTTTCATCAACCCTGAAGAAATTTCAATCATTATTTTCTTTGAATATTGTCTTCCATAATTCTCTCTTGGGCTTCCCTGGTGGCTCAGAGGTTAAAGTGTCAGCCTCTGATGCGGGAGACCCGGGTTTGATCCCTGGATCGGGAAGATCTCCTGGAGAAGGAAATGGTAACCCACTCCAGTATTCTTGCCTGGAGACTCCCATGGACAGAGAAGCCTGGTAGGCTACAGTCCACGCGGTTGCAAAGAGTCAGACACGGCTGAGCGACTTCTCTTTACTTTATTATTCTCTCTTAGCCTATCCTTCTGGGGCTCTTTCTAATCCTTCTTTGGACATTCTAAGTTAGTCTTCTTGTCTTCAAAGTTTTCTTTTATATTTCCTATCCCTTGAATTTTCCTTTTAAGCAGAGTTTATAAAAATACAAGTTTGATGTTATTATCTCCCATAGGCTCTAACCTAGGTAAGTCAGCTTGTAGTAAAAACAGATAACATTCAAGGAGGATATATTTCTGCTCTCTGGAGAAGAGTCAGTTCTTATTTAAATATATAATTACTGGCACCAATTTCCCTTAAAATTTAGAGTGAGCCATGATCCTCAGTGTTGCTGTACTTTATAACTTTCAAGACATTAGTATGATTTACCCTGAAAACAATGACTCAGCTCCCCATTATAGTGTCCCTTTGTGTGTTTTCAGAGTCAGAATTGTACACTACACAGTTAAAAGAGTCACTATATAGGTACTAGCAAACAGCCCTAATGGCTTAATTTTACTGAAGTGTTTTTGCAAGTCAAATTTCAATTTTGCTCTTGTCTGTAATTTGGTATCATATCCCCTCCATATTTTCTTTTCCCAAATTTGAGTGGAATTTTAAAATATCTCAAAATCATTATTTCACAATTAAGAATGTAATGACTGAGGGCAAACAAGAGCAGATGATATTACACTGTCATGATTATGAGACAAATCTTCAAAAGTACATTTTTGATGAATGGGCAGTTATTGCTTAGCTCTCTGGGTATTATAAGCACAAGATATAGTTCTCTCTTTAGTAAGTTCAAGGGGCCTTCCAATGAAATAAGAACTGACTATATAAAGAACAAGATGCTCAGGAAAAGAAACGTGCATCCTTAGTCTTCACCAGATACACTCTTAGCAAAGGAGGAAAATAAAAATCAATTTTTCCATCATGTGCATAGGAAATGCTGGAGATGTCATCTTTGAGAATTTTTTTCCTGTAGCATGTGTCCATATGGCCCTCAAATTCTTGAATACACTAGGATGAGGCTCTAGTGGAAGAACAATGAAAAGGAGGGTAAGGAGAATACAGATTTCATAAGCTTAAAAAATTTTCCACATTTTAACTTTCACTTGTACCCACTATACAAGGTTATATCAAGACTTTTATTTCTTGCTTCTCTCTGCCTTCCTCATCCACCAAAGGTGTAGTGTCTACGTTTTCCTGAATTTGTATTATGAGATATGCATATGTTGATTTTTCTTTAAAAAAACAAAGCATTGAAATAAAAGAAGCTCTTTCTGTGAGAATAAAATAGTTTTTGTGGGTTTTTTTTTTGGCTTTCTATTCCACGGTCAACACAAAGTAAAGATAAAGTGTTCCATTAAATCTCTTTTTAATCGTGTAAGTGCCCTGATGAAATTGTTTCACTATACAAAACCATCATGTTAGACACAAATTAAGGCATACACAAGACATTACAATGGTATTTAAAGTGAAATATTTATGAAGTGATTTAAATACTAATGACACAGCATTCCTAAAGGAGTCACAAAATTAAAGGATAAGAACATTCCACACCAGCACTGCAGCCCATGAGTCTGTTGCATGTTGTATATATTGTTTCTCATTACTCAATTCTTAGAAATGTAGCCAGGAGATGGAAGAGAAAAAGAGGACGAATCCTCTATATATCCTTGAATACTAATACCAAACCCAGCAGGACATAGTTTGCCAAGAATCCACTTGTGTAGTAATTTCATTTGTCTCAGATACAACCTTGCCTTTGTATTAAAAAGACTGTTTACTATTACACGTAACTATAAACAAGCCAGCTCAATCTAGACACCATAGTAAAATCAACCTTATTTGTAGCCCTCTGCTCTGCCATTCCCAGCACGTTGGTCAGGTCATTTTGTTGTTGTTGTTGTTTTCAGTTGCCAGATGGCTAATACAATTCTAGATGTCACAAGCAGACACTATAATGTCCAGCAAAGACTACTACATTTTCTTCTACGAGTACCAATTCATCAATGACAAATCCTTTCCCAGATGCCCTCCTGCAAACTTTTTCTGATTCCCACTGAGTAGGTTTGGGTCACATGTGCATGTGATCCTAACTATCAATGATCAAACTTTTGGGGTGAGGTTTTCCTGAATACATGGATCTGCAAATAGCAAATAACCAAACAAGACCAGAGCTATTGCACATACGAAGGAAGGAGGTGTATTGCTTTTAATTAGAAAACTGACGGTATCATCTTAACTCTAAATAAAGAACTTTTTAGAATTAAGTATAATAATTCAAAAGAAGAAACCAGAAACTCATAAAAATCAAATTAATACATTAAATATTTTTATGTTTAGTGTCTAAAGTCATTTCTGGGAGTTTATAACTTATTAATTCTTCATTTACTTTCAATCTTTTAAATTGCTTATTTCTCAAAATTTTTAACATTAGGAGCAGCAGTATGAAGATGAAATGAGAGAGATTAAGGCAAACTTTTGGCTGTCTAAAGTAACATTGGGTCAAATTTACAAACCTAGATTAAAATAAAAATAACACAGCCTTGGATAAACAACACTTTGCACTGTAATATCATTGTATGAACACTCAAATGTAGTACTATAATGTTTGATGCTCTGAATGATAATTCTAAGATTATATACATGTGTATAAAATGTTTTGAACATTGTGATAAAAATGAGGAAACCACCTCAAGCCTAAATTTCAAGGGCAAATATAATTTAGTGTTTAAATGTGAAGGAACTACATTTCACTGCATAACACCTTAAGTGAAGTGAAGTCGCTCAGTTGTGTCCGACTCTTTGCGAACCAGTGGACTGTAGCCCACCAGGCTCCTCCATCCATGGGATTCTCCAGGAAAGAATACTGGAGTGGGTTGCCATTTCCTTCTCCAGGGTATCTTCCTGACTCAGGCAGATGCTTTAACCTATGAGCTACCAGGGAAGCCCCGAATAACACCTTACTCCTTGATAATTTCAAAGGAGGTGTATGGTGATGAAAAATATAACAAAGTAAAACTATCACAGTGATTACTTTAAAAGAGTAAGGTAGTAGGCATACCTCTCATTAATGTCTGCTATTTCTTAGTACCTAAAAATGAAAAATAAAAACAGAAAAATTTATGTAATATTTTGATGAGATTTTTTTAAAATTCTTTATTTTAGCATTCATTCAAATGAAATATTTTCTATGCCGAGGAAAAAAAACTTTTATCTAGGCAATATAATTAAATCCTTAAGATCTGTCTCTTATACACATCTTACCTTTTAGAGTCTTGTTAAATATAATGGGTTATATATAATGCCCAGGGGTTTAGTTATATTTAAACCAAAGGAGCAGGGAAACTTTATGTGTAGTCTATCTTCCTGGAAGCAGAAGTTATGCACATGGTTTTAAAGGTACTATCATAAATAGTATTATTTGTATGAGAATGTTTGAACTCATAAAAAAATATAATGAAAGTAAATGGTTCTACAGTTGAGACACCTGAAGCTCAGAAATGTCAAATGTATTGTTCCAAATTTGAGGATAAAGCTTTTATCTAGCCCTACATTGCTTCAAGTCCAATGCAGAAATTTTACCCCATTACACTTTCCTATATTATGAAGAAAACAGCACATCTGTAATGTTTTCCGAGACAAAGTTTACAAATTCTACTTGTAATTCTGCCAAACTATGTTTATTGTAAAGTGTACTCCAGTTTACAAATGTAGAAGCTTCCTGGAGAATTTTTCACTATCATTTTGTAGTGACTATCATTAATTATAATTCCTATTAGTGATTTTTGATTGATTTCCTTTTGTCTCAATACACCAACACTAACTTCAGCCTTGTGTCAATACACCAACACTAACGTCAACCTCTAATTTTTAAATCTCAATCTCTGTTGTTATAAGTGGCATATATCAGGATTTGAGGGGGGAAACGCCTACAATCTCCTTTTTAACTAGCAATTTTCCATCATTACTGATATATTGGATTTGTTGTTGTTATCCGATTTCATTCTTTCCTTTAACTCTGCTTATTCTCTCATTAATTTGTCATCTTTCTGACCTTTCTCAGAACTGATTTTCAGTCCCCTCTGTACCTTTCTACTCTTGATTTAGGTATTTGATGTTGTATTTCTGTTCCTCACTGACTACTTTTGAATACTTAATTTTAAACTTTAAGAAGTTAATTTTACCATGATTCTCCTGGAAAGTATACTGACATTGAAAAAATTACTCCTGT